>CAJNDT010006114.1:0-210000 GCA_905221615.1 Symbiodinium sp. CCMP2592
TTTAAAATATAGGAGTATCCCTAATATGATTTAAGGTATATTCCTTATTTAAGGAATATGGCTTTAGAATATAGGAGTATCCCTAATATGATTCAAGGTATATTCCTCAGTTAAGGAATATGCCTTTATAATATAGGAGTATCCCTAATATGATTTAAGGTATATTCCTGAATTGAGGGATATTGGAGCCTCTGGGTTTAGCGCTTGCACTGAAGGGCTTAGGGTCTCGGATCGGCTCTTTGCCCCAAACCCTAACTTCGCGTGCAACCGTCTGAACAATACTTACCTTCGGTTAGTAGGGAATGGAAGAATGGTAGTAATAGTAGTTAAAATTGTACCCCATTTCTCCATTCCGTTCTAACCAAAGGTAAGAAAAAATAGCATAATCTCTACATCCTCTTATAGCCCCCATATAATTTCCCTCATTTTCACACATGGTGTGCACAAAACCCTGTTGCAATGATCACGGCACCTACATTACCCTAAACACGTTCACGCCAACCCTTGCACCCCAAGACCCTAAACACTGCTGGTGAGAGTTCTATACTATCGCCGTGTCGCCTATCATTGCAGTATACTCGAGCCCAAAACCCAAAACTCTGTTCGATAAATTTAGGTGCCGATAGTACTCAGCTTAACGGCTGAACACGATCAAGCACTAGAGGCGTCCAAGCACAGCATTAGAAGCCGGCTCACGTAATTTCAATATAGGCGTCGGAAGATGTAGTATCTTAGTAGCACCGCCCCTTATACACCCGTTGATGACGATCTTATATTGCACCCCGATCCCAGTCTAGATACTAAAACTCCTATATTCAGCACACAGCTTCTGCCGTTCATGGCTCAGCAGCTGGCAGAATCCATGGATCCTCCATCAGTCGTCAAGTAGCCCCAGCCACCCACCAAAAACGCCGAACCCAAAATAGGGGACCCTAATAAAGTACCCTAAATAATAGGATCCTTAATATAAGGACCCCAAAATATGGTACCCCTAATTTTCGGAAGCTTCCAAATCTCAACCTTGAACCCCTACAGTAATTCCACCCAAAAGCTTCAAATGGAACCTAGATTCACCCTAGAACCTTCGTCTCTCCGCCCTTGACATCCAAGACATCTGTCGCGGCCATGTCCTGGAACGCGGAGGCAGCCTTCAATGGAGCAAGGGAGGAAGAGGGTACCACTACTGTAAGCCCTAAACCCTAAACTCTGATCCTCAAGAGCCTTTGAGGGTTCGGAAGGTGCTTCATGGCCGGGGCTAGAAAAGGTTTGGAGTACAGTTTAAAATTTAAGGTTCTTGTGTTTAGGCACCACAAGGGCTCAGGATTTAGGCGGCTAATAGGCTAAAGGCATTGTTTACTGCAAGCCCCGACAGCCATAAGCTTCAAAACAACATTAGACCCCTGGACCCGTCTGAACCCACGAATCATCCTTGCGTCCGAAGGCCTTAGACGCTTGGACACCACTTCAGTCCTGAACCCCGAGAAATCCTGGATCCTGATCCCCCAAAAAATGCTTCCAGCCCAAATCCTGCAGTCCTCTTTCAATCAACTCCCTTAAACCCAAGACCCCAAAATGGAAGCCGAAGCCGTAAGCTTTTCGCCATATGCCCCAAGTCCTGGACCCTGCGCCCCGAACGCTCGACCCTAAATCCGACAGCCCTGAACTCTAAAGCTCTAAACCGCAAAGCCTGGCGCTGTCGGGGTCCTAGGTATCTCTTAGATAGGGTCCTAAACCCTACGCCTTAAGCCCTAAAGCCTCAACCGGTCCAGAATTTCAGGCCTTAGCCCAAATTGTCCATCAACTCCTCAACCGAAGGCTTCTGGCCGGCGCGTTTGGCTCTGTGGCCCAAAATCATGTTCTGGTTCTTGTTTAAGGGCTCCTTTGAGGGTTTCTTTTAGGTGTTTAGGGTTTAGGTTTTAGGGCTCCTCTTGGGGTTCCTTTGAGGGTTAATTTAACAGGTTGCCTGCAAAGTTCGATTAAGGATTCTTTCAAGGGGTCCTGTGAGCCTTCCTTTGAAGGATTCTTGTAAGGATTCCGGTAAAGTTCCTTTAAGGATTCCTTCAAGGGTTTTTTGAGCGGCCTTTCAGGGTTAAAACGAAGGTTCTATTGCGGTTCTAGGGCTTTGAGGTTTAGGGCCGAGGGTTAGCAGTATAAGAGGCATCTTTGGTGCCGGTATCCGTACGGCTTGCCTCTGAATTTGAAGGATTAAAACCCTATTTAAACCCTAAACCCTAAATCCTGAACCCTAAACCTTAAACCCTAAACTCTGGGCTGTCAGTTTTTTGGTGTTTCAGCTTTCGGGCTTGGGTTTTCGGACACAGGGATCCTATGAGAGATGTTGACCCGAAGCCCTAAACGCTAACCCTTGAACCTTTTCTGATGCGGTTTAGGGTTTAGGGGTTTAGGGTTTAGGGTTTTATAGTACCCAGATTACCATAGTTTCCTGACAAGGGCCCTTCGTGTACCCTTCTGAGGCCCTCTGGACCGCTAGGTCCCTGACTAAAGCGGTTTCGGGGTTCTGGGTTGAGGAGCTTCTCTGCGGTTTAGGGTTTAGGGTGTAGGGTGTAGGGTTTGAGGGTGAGACTGACACCTCTGCACAATTTGCTTCGCCCTAGTCAGCATCCTTATGGAATAATACAGACCAAACAGCCCTGATTCCTCGCTTCGCTTATCCAGATTGATTGTCAGAGTTTGGGCTGTAACGCAGCTGCAATATAGGTCCTTCCATGAGTCAAGGCTTCAAGCCCATGCAATTTTGTTCATTGCAAGAAAATTTGGCAAGCTCGACCTCGACAGCCCCACCTCTAATTTTAAGTAACAGCAGTTGTAACAACAGCTCGTTGTTGCCAAAATCGGCCCTCAGTCCAACCCTGCCCCAAACTGCTGCAGTTTTGCCAAGGGCGAGCAGCAGTGGCCGAGGAACGCAGCCGCAGGCAGGTTTGCAGAGAGCCACCGGGGCGTGAGGGAGAATTTCTAGCTTCAGGAGTAATTATATAGTAGTTTACCGTTTCAGAATACTATAGCTTATAAACATGAAGCCAGGATTCGAAGAATGAATTCCTAGAGTATGTACCCCGTCAACTTCGATGTGTAACCCAGAACAATACAGAACAACTCGCCGTGTTGAGAGAGACCTGGGTCGAACCTCAAACCTTCGGCCGTGCATTAGAGTATCCTAAACATATAAGTAAAAAAAAAAAAAAAAGCACCACAATGGCGACCAAAGGTAGGATACTGTGGTCTGAAAGAAATGAAAAACTTGCGCAGTGCTGCATCTTGAATAGTCTGCTTGGGATTCGGCACTTCGGTGTAGGATTTGTTCCAAAGTTGGGCGGACAATTATGATCCAAATGTGACCCCCCCCACCCCCAAGAACAGGATTCTTACTATACGGACGATTCTTACTATACGGACGCCTAGATTTAGAAAATTACATATACACGTGCCACTCTGCCCATGGGCTTGCACAACGCTTGCTTGTTCAGGAGCCTATAAACGAACACGAAGCAAAGAAGCTTTGAACCCGAATCCCAAGAGCCCAACACCGAAACCATGCAAAACCCTCTACAGTCCTCATGACACCCAATGTCAAGACTCCAAGGGACTATTCGAAATCTTGTTATATTTGCTTTGGGATTCTAAAAGGCGCACAAGCCTGAACCCCCATGACCCCCCCAAGTAGGCGTGAGTGCTTTTCGCAGGAGGATGCTTCGTCCTGGCACTACCAAGACGACTGGTCCGGATACGGCGCGACTCCCAGAAAGCCTGGGCTTTAGGGAATAAAGTTGGAGCGTTGCGAGGAGTTTGCGATAATTGGAGGAGGTTTTGCAGGCTGCATGCTTGTTTTATTCACAGGTGCTGATAGTGGTTTGGAAGGTACCGTTAAAAATTCGGTGGGCTTGATGGTTTCTAGCTTAGTTTTGAAGCACCCCTGCAAACGTTGCTTATTTGGAGCCAGTTGTTCACAGCCCCCTCAATGTGCCATCGCCAGAGCTAGAGCCAATCTCAGTGGATTGCACCAGTGTCACCCTCAGGGGCTTGCTGTGGAGAATCTTCGAAGTTCAGTTCGCCATATGGGAGTTTCCGAAAATAGGGGCACCTTGTTTTGAAAATTTCGGCACCCTTATAATAAGGATCCTGCTATTTAGGGTGCTATACTAGGGTCCCGTATTTCCGGAAAGTCCCATATCGGTTCTGGGCTTTGCAAAGTCCAGAGTCGTCATTTAGTTTCATGTGCAGACCGAAAGCATACCCTGAGCCCTATAAACCCTAAACCATACCGTAAGCCTAAACGCAAAATCCATAATCCTGTTAAGTCCTGTTAAGAGTCGAAAGAGTTCTCCTTCGGGTCTTTGGTGTCCCTACAAGCCCGCAGACCCTAAACTCATAAACCCTAAACCCCTGAACGACGAACTCTGATCTGACGTGCCGCCACTGTAAGGTGCTAGTGCTTCAAAGAACAACAAGATGCAGAAGAAGCGAGGCCTGCAATGGACACTGGGAGCCGTAAGTTGAAGGGCGTTTAATAGGTTTGCAAGGTTGCAGCGTTTCGATTCGGGGTGTTGCAGTTTAGGGCCTTTAGGTTGTGGGCGTTAGTTTTGCTTTTTTGTTTGTGTGTATATACATATATATATATATATATAGATATATATATGTGTGTGGGTTTATGGCTTTGCATTCTAGTGTGGGGGATCCTTGTTTATACGGAGTGGGATCTGTAGAAAGTGCCCCGCTGGGGATCCTCACCACAATCCTGACGCTTTCCGGTGCGAAATGGTTCAGGGTTCACGGGCTAGGAGCTAGGAGCCTCCCCCAAGAAGCGTCGTCATGTACGGGAATATCAGTCATGGCATTGGGTATAGTTGTCAAGATGATCATAGAAGCGCTCGACTGATGATGCTGGCAAGTGCTCGCAAACGGCCTTGTCAGGAATGTTGGAATATATGGGCCTAAATAATTTCCTGTACGATTTCAGGGGGTTCCTGATTATAGTGATAGTATAATGGGCCCCAAAATCGTATTCTGATTATTAAGGCCCCTACATTATGCTTCTTGTGTACTGAAAGAAGACCTATAGACTCAACTTTTCTATGCTGCCAAGCCGCAGGCGTACGCAGTCTATGCAGGACCATCCACTACGCTTAAAGCCGACCCTGAGCGCAAATGCTTACGCATTTTCCCGGTGAAGGGCTTAGGCTTCAGACTGGTATACATCAAAATTAGCAGTACTATGCCCTTCTTCCTCCTCTGCTTCGGCAGCCGAACAGAAAAAACCCTGAGGCCGTCAAATCCTAGCCAAGAGAAACCATACGAACTCTGCTTGGAACAGCGGATTCCCCTCGATTGAGCCTTGAACCAGAAGCCTCAATCATATCTCTAACCTATACCAGATGCAGCCTTACCATTGAAGCCCAGCTACTTGTCTATTATGTAGCTGTCTATATCGACCACTAGTAGAATGACCTCTGACATGTGTGTGTATGTATGTATATTTATATACATATGTAACTATCACTGGGCTTCGACCCTACATGCCCGAGAAGATTTGAAACCTTAATCTCGAGTCCAGACAAGCCTCATCCCACCTAAACTCAAGTCTCCGATACACACACACACACACACACACACACACGCACCAACACACACACACACACCATGAACTTCAATACCGAAACCTCCTTGAAACAAGTCCCCTGCGATGCCCTATTAAAAACTCGATAAAGTCCTCCAGGCCGTATGAGAGACCCTATTCCCTAAACCCTAAACTCATAAGGACCCTTAAAGAAGTAGGGGGTAGGGGGGGGGCCTTAATACCTTTTTCTAAGGACTTAAAGCGGCCTATTTGAGGAAGTATGGTCCCCTACCCCCCTCCACCCTACCCCCCCCCCACAAGTCCCTGGGATAAGCCCCTAAACCCCTAAACCCCCGGAGATCTGATCGCCTAAGCTCGAAGGGCTGCCATTAGACAGCCTGAAGCTCGGCGAGGAGGCCCCGTTCTGTTTCACGGGGGTCTTCGCGAAGATTTCGATTTAGTGATATGGGGAGTTTCCGAAAACTTGGCGCGGGGGGGGAACTTCTTTGGGGGTCCTTATGATAAGGATCCTACTAATTAGGGTACTATCTCAGGGACCCATATTTTCGGAAACTCACTGCAGTTGGAGTCGTCGTAGTAGTGGTGAGAAGTCCTAGAAGAGGACGACGATTATTGCTGCCGTTCCTTTTCTTGACTGTATCGCGAGTGAAGCACTAAAGATAGCATCACCGATAACACGCTGCCGATGGTAGCTGTCAGCTGCACTCACCGTAGTCTTCGTCGCAGTATGCAAGTTTCACAAGATAAGGCCCTTGCTATACTGGGCTCTAGAGTACCATACTTCAGTATTGTTTGGGGACCTGCTACTTAAAGGAAGCAGTATGTGAAGCAAGTCTATTCCTAATTTTTCTCCCGGGTTACTTCAAAGCCCGTATAAGGACTCCCGAAGCATGGAAGCTCAAAGACTGGAAGCCTTCTGACGAGGCGAAAGCCGGAAAGCCCGGAGAGGCAAAGCCAACTCCCCCAAACCACAGAGCAGTGAATAAAATAAGACTGGGCGTTCTTCTCTTTGGCTCTTAGGACTTTAGCATTTTGGATTTCTATATGAACTGTACTAGGGAGGCTAAAAGTTCATCTTTTAGGCCTCAGCAACTTGTGAAATGATAGTTTAAGATGTTTAAACGCTCGTTCTAAACCGTGAACCCTAACACCTGAACCCTTACCCCTAAGTCGCCCATCCAGCTCCTTAACCGCATACCCCTTCCTAAGAAGACTCGAACTCCGAAGCCCAAAAATCGAGCTTCTGTAGAGCTTTGAACCCGGAGTTTCAAGGTTTAGGGGTTTAGGGTTTAGGGTTTAAGTGTTTAGGGGTTTCGGGTTTAGGCGACAGCCTCGTATAGGAACCTTATCGCGGCCTTATCGGTACCCTAGAGTACCCTTCGAGTACCAGAGCCTTCAGTCTTAGGAGCTCTTCGAGGGGCTCCTTATTGTAGCTATAGCAAGTATCGTATATAATGTACGCACATAAGGGCCGAAATAATTACCAATACTATTTTTGGGGGGGTTCCTTGTTTTATGAGTATCGTATTTTGTACCCCCAAAACTCTATTCCAAGTATTGAGGCCCCTACAGTACTTGGAGGATCATGGGACTTAGTAAGTAGGGTTATAAGTACCCCAATTGGGGTTATAAGTATAGTTACCCTAATTATAACCCTAGTTACTAAGTCCCATGATCCTTTAAGTAGGAGCTTTTGCAGGTCACCGGCTGGGTGAAGTCGCTCACCTCCTACGGGGCCTTCGTGGACACCGGCGCAGAGAAAGACGGTGCTGAGCTTAATTCGGTCCTGAGGGTGTAGTGTAAGAACCTGATAAAGAAAGCTTGGGCCTTTATTAGGGTTCCTTATACGAATCCTACTATTTTGGGGTTATAGGCCCAGGGTTTCTTAATCAGGTTCCTACATGAGGGTCGGGATTTGGACTACCAGGTTTAGGGTTAGGGTTTAGGGTTTAGGGTGAGATGAGGGCTTGGAGTTGATTGAGTTTTAACTGTGCTTTGGTTCGGGCTGCATTGGCGGTCTGAGGCTACCTTTAGGGTGTTCTGTGGAGTCTTATTGCGGCGCTGTTTCACTGTGAGGTTTCCTGTTCCTTTAATCGTAGTACAGCAGACTAGCACCCCAAATGCAGCATTTTCAAAAATCACCCTGGGCGTTTCAGCTTATGTCGTCATGCTGCAGGCGACACATTGGCATGTTTCGGCGAGAATTGAGCCTTTGGTTTGGGGGTCTTTGATCTGCATTTGTGGACCAGGAATGAGGGTTTAGATTGGGATAGTTTGGATGTTAAAGGTTTAGGAGCTTTGAGGGTTTGGGGGCAAGGGTCCCGAGCATTCACGATCCTGATCAAATCGAGGGTTGAGTTGGCTTAGAAGCTACAGCTCCGACCTGAGGAGGGAGCTATAGCCCCTAGATTCCAAGATGGAACCTCATTCTCCACCGATCACGACAAGGATGGACACGACTTCAGGCCTAGGATTTAGAGTTCCAGTATGTTCCATTCGTACGTTGTGCAATCCGGGTGGGGCAGTCCTATGTTACGTGAAGGTATGCAATCTTTCGATAGTAAGATATGCCACACGACCACAATAAACCGAGTGGCGACGACCCGTTGCGTGCCACAGTGCAACCGTTGCGACTTGATGTTGATCACATCAATCGCAGAGTTGCTCAGCAGGAGACTAAGATCAGCCACATCAGTGACAGGCTAGATTCCAATCACAGCGAAATCATGTCTGCACTCCGGTCGCTTGGAGAGCGAGTTGCAAGCGGCCTTTGACAAGAAGCGGGCGTCTGAGCTACAGCTAATGCCACTGAAGGCCAACACAGGTGCTCGTGCTTCCAAGGACCAGAGACAGTGAACCGTCTTGATGTTGGTCTCAGGGGTACTTAGAAATAATTTTTAATTTTTTGTTATTATAATCCCTAAGAAATAGCTAAAATTACAATTTTTGCTAGGGTTCTAAGTTCAGTATAGTGGTGGTTTTCTGCATGACGACGTTCTTCTCTTGAGCTCTGCGCGTGAAGGCATTCCAAACATGCGTGCACAAATGCATTGTCTGATGATGAGCTTGAAAAAATCGAATCCCTTGAGTTTGGCTTGACCTCTTCAAGAAACGTTTTTACCCACGGCTCGTGCAAGCTTTGTGTAGCCCCGAAACCCGAGTCCCAAAAGCCCCTAAGCCCCACCAAGACTCCCAAGCCCCTGCTTTGAGCCCCCCAAGCCTATGACGCCGAAAGGCCTCAACACAAAAGGGTGGCTGTCAAAATTATGGTCCCTGTTTAGGTCCCTATTATAATACGGCACCCAGTGTTTGGGGTATCCTTAAAGGGACCCTAATTTTGACAACCACCCAAAACAAACCCTAAACATGAATAATTGCATTTTTTTTTTGGGGGGGGCGTCCTTATTTATAGTTATAGTATACTGGCACCCAAACCACCATTCTAAATTTTTAAGGCCCCTATATTAACAGCCCGGAAGAATCTTTTCGCCTTAAAGCCTGAGCTTTACAATGGCCTGAGCTTTCAAAGCGAAGCCTTCACGCCCTGGACCACTGGACCCGTAACAAAACCCAATCCTTTAACGCCGAAGCCGCGAAACCTCAACAACCCCGAGAAGCAGGAACACTCTCCACCCAAAGCCTCAAAAGTTATGCTCCAACCCCAGAACCCCCAATGGCTCAACCTAAGCCCTAAACGCCTAAGAAAACCTAAACCCCAAAAGCCCTAACACCCTAAGAAATCCCTAGACCCCCAAAGCCCTGCTCCATTCTCCCCGAAACCCTCCTCCTCCCTGAGTCCAAACAATCCGAATCCCCGACTGAAACCCGAAATCCCTTCCTCCCTGAGTCAAAAAATCCTAATCCCCGAACCCGAAGCCCTGAAACCCTAGATCCGAGTCCCTGCACCGAAAAAGAACCCCAAACCCAGGCCTTCTCCCGTGGTCGAAGCAGGGGGCCCATGCCCACACGAGCTTGTTTCAGTAACGCCTGGGCGTTCTTCTGGTTGGCTCTTGAGACTTTAATTTTTTGGGTTTCTACATGAACTGGGACTTTAACTTTTTGGGTTTCTATATGAACTATGATAAGGAGGCTAAGAATTTAACTTTTGGGATAGGTTCAGAAGACTGCCAAGCTTCGGTGGCCAGGGTGCCATGAAGGTTTTGTATCTCGACTCTCGACACTTATTGGGTTTTCATAAAGGGGCTTTAGTACTTCGACGAGGTTTTCGGGATATGTTGCTATTATAGTGTAGCTATATCAGGACAAAAAGGGGGATGCGACTACTAACTGCTCAAACCTCCATATTCGGGTCTATAGGGTCCTTCCGATCCTTTTCGTGGGGTGGAGATCTCAGCCAGGGATTGGTTTCAGGGGTCGGGGTTTGTGGACAAGGCGAGTTCATTTGCAAAGCCGAGTTCACTGCTCAGCAGGATTCTCTCGTCAGGGATACTACCCTACCTTTGGTTAGTAGGGAATGGAGGAATGGGGTACCATTACAACTACTATTACTACTATTCTTCTTCCATTCCCTTCTAACCAACGGTAAGTACCGCGGCGGGCTTCACTCGGTAACTAAGAGCTGGCAGGTCCACGGTCTCCCAACAGGACATGAGCGTGGGAGATGCCCCGAGGCTGCATTCAACAGCTTTTTGTCAAGCGCCCGGAGGGTTTAGGGTTTAGGGTTTAGGGTTTAGAGGTTTAGGGTTTAGGGTTTAGGGTTTAGGGGTTTAGGGTTTAGGGGTTTAGGGGTTTAGGGTTTAGGGTTTGAGCCGTTTGCAGCATCCTTTGCCGTACATAAGCTGACATTCCTACCCAGAGCTTCGGAGTGTAGTGGACAAGCTAGGCTTGATGGCTTGAGCTTTTGCAACGGACTCCAATACCACAAAGCCGGAACCGAAAGTCTGAGCCTTTCAACCCAACACCCCAAACTTCAAACCCTGAGTGGCCTGGGTCAACATGGGTGTGCCAGGGCAGCAGCTCAGAGATTGGAGGGACCGTGTGACTATAAGGGTTACCGTAACTGAGTAAGGGTGCGAAAAACCACCAGTGTCAAGATTACAAAAGCCATCCTTAACCCTAACTCCGAAGCGCTATATGCAAAGCCAAACATCCTAAAACTTTAGGGTTTAGGGTTTAGGCTTTAGGGTTTAGGGTCAAAGCCAAACATCCTAAAACCCCTGCATCCTTGGAAGCCGGAACTTCGAACCCCGAGGCTCAAACCTCTGCCACGGAGCTCACGACTGCCCTAAATGGGAGTTTCCCCAAATTAGGGGTACCTTTTTGGGGGTCCTTTTAATAGGGATCCTATTAGGGTTGCCTATTCTTGGAAACTCCCAAATAAGTCTGAATCCCAGACCTGTCCAATTGAAACGGACCACCCCGAAGTAAGCCCTAAACCCCCCAGCCCGAAAGCCTAATCCCTAAGCAAAAGATCGGGTTTTGTACCGGAGCCAGAGGGTTTCAGCTTCCCGCCCTGGAAACGGCTAAAAGCCCCAAACTCGAAAGCCTAAGCCCAGGTGGCCCCTGAAACAAGGCATAACAAGTTTTTTGTGTCTAGTTTGTAGCCTAAAAAGTAGGCCTAGATTTTTCGGGTTCCTTCTTATGAGATCTATGGGCAAATCCCTAAAAAGGTAGGCTTTTTTGACCACAGGTAGGGTTTAGGGGAGCTATCTTCACAGTTTGCCACTCAGGAGCTGAAGCATCTGTGCATCGACAGCATCGACCTTGCGCCAGGGACCTGGGCCAGAAGGGTACTGTGTAGGAACCTAGGCCTTTCTGGGTTCTTGTTAGGGGGTTCATTTTAAGTTGCCACAATAAGAAAACTATAGTTTACTATTAAGTCCCTATTAGGGTATTGTAGGAAGCTGATTAAGAAACCTAGGGCCTTTATTAGTTAGGGTTCCGAGTATGAATCCTACTATCTTGTTGCTATAGGGCCAGGGTTTCTTAATCAGGTTCCTACAGTAGTCTAAGAGGGCTGCAAGGGTGGGATGAAGGATTCAGGGTTTATGGCTGAGGGTTTAGGGGGGTTTAAGGCTTCAGGGGGTAATCCCCAGATACGAATAATCTTTATATTAAAGGGGATCCTGAATCCTACCTACCTTCATCCCATCTTTTGAGGCTTCCACTAAGGGTTTGGGTCACTACAAGGGTTACAGCAAGGGGTAGGCGAATACCATAAGGGTTTCGGGTTTAGGTTTCTATGAGGGCTACGAAGCAGGGTAGTATAATACTTTCAAGGTGTATGGGGGTTTGGGGTTTAGGGTTAAGGTAGTATAATGTTTAAGGGCTATACAAAGGGTTGCAGAGGAGTGCTATAAAGGGTACTGTGAGGGTCACCATCAGGTTTCTGTAAGGGTTACCATGAGGAGTTGTGGGCCGTAGGGTTTCGGGGATGTCCTAAACCCTAAACCCTACCCCCTCCTACGTCGCGCCCTCGGATTTTATAAAGCCCTGGGTTTGGGAAAGCCTACTGTAGGAGCCTGATTAAGAGACCCTGGGCTTCATATAAGTAACCCGATAAAGGCCCAAGATTTCTTAATCAGGTTCCTATATTAGGGTTAAGTAGGGTTTCTTTGATATCCCAGTCGGCGCCCTAAAGACGCGAAACCTGCTTCAAGCCCCTGAACTCCGAGATTGTATTAGGAGATCCTTCTCCTTTTACAAAGGGAGAGTCTCCAAATGGGTCGTTGTCAAAATTAGGGTCCCTTTTTGGGTGCCCTAAATAATAGGTGCCGTATTATAATAGGGACCCCAAAAGGGACCATAATTTTGACAACCACCCAAATGTCTAGTTACTATTCGTTTGCCGAGCTTCGGAAAGCGAAGCCCAGAATGCACTTCAGGAAGGATGCTAGGTTCGATTTTGCAAGTAGCGTTGTCGACGCCCACTACGACGGCTCCCCCTGCCGCGACGACGGCCACAGCCACTTCCACCACACGCCACTGCCACTGCCACTGCCACTGCTGCTGCTGCTACCATTACTACCACTACTACTGCTACTTCTACGACCCTTGGGTTAATCAGATCCCGCAGATCCTGCAAGGCGCCAAAGATTTGCCTTGCGCGGACCCATCCAGGACTCGCTACGCAAGGGCCGGGACGAACACCGGTTTCGGATATTACGGGGGGCTTTATCTAAAATCTTATGGCTATTATGGGCCTGCATATAAAACCTAACGGTTGCCTTACGAAATGTGTGGAGTTGTATGAATTTGCCATAGGATTGCCCGATAGCCGACGGGGTTTTAGCAGAGCTTTATGGTAGTTTGCAGAGTTTCTTGTGCGGTAAAACCCCAAAACCCTAAATCCCCAAAACCCCAAAGTCCCAAAGCCCCATGATCCTAAATCCCCGGCACCCCAAAGACCCAAAACCCAAGACCCCCCCAAGACTCTGAAGCCCCCAAAGCCTCAAAACACTAAACCCCCAAAACCCTACTTAAAGGATCATGGGACTTAGTAACTATAGGGCTCCTTAAAGGGATCCTTATAAAGGGATCTATAGGGGTTCTATTATAAGAGGGGATTTAGGGTCTACTTAAAGGATCATGGGACTTAGTAACGAGGGTTATAATTAGGGTAACTATACTTATAACCCCAATTAAGGTACTTATAACCTTACTTAGTCCCATGATCCTCCAAGTAAATCCCCAAAACCCCCGAACCCCCCAAAGCCTCAAAGACCCAAAGCCCTGAAACCCTAAAACCACGCACGCCGGGCAGGAGATGAGTTGGGACAGCTGGCAGCCTGGAAAGGCCGAAGCTCCCGTGAAAGAGGAGGAGGCGACTTAGGGATTAAGGTTTAGGGTTCAGGGGGGTTTAGGGTTTAGGGTGAAGGGTTTAGGGTCTAGGGGGGTTTAGGGATTAGGAAGATTAAGGTTTAGGGTTTAGGGGAATTAAGGTTTAGGGTGAAGGGTTTAGGGTGAAAGGTTGACTAGGGTTTAGGGTTCCGAGATGTCCCAGTGAGCCTTTAAGGGGGCTTCAATTCAAGGGATCTATAAGGGTTCCCTTAACGGCCTTAGGGATGCGTGGTGATGATGATGATGATGATGATGGTGGTGTTAATGATGACGATGGTGATGACGAGCTCGGTTGCTCGCATGCCAGTTTGACAATGTCAAATGTATGATCGTTTTTGCAAGCCTGGACGGCTTTGTTGACAGCACGCTTTTTCTGGTAGCAGTTGGTGTGGAGCAGCCCAGGTGACTACATGCAATGATCCGTTCAATATCTCCGTTTAGGTGGACCTGCTGTTCATCGGGGTTCTGATCAATTACACTTGGAGCAGGTTATTGTCAGGGTGACCCTCAAAAGCTACCACAATCTAGAAGAAGACCCGTGGATCAGCCCGAAGGTCCGCGGACCACCCAGGGGGGCTCCCCGAAATCAGAGGCGGCTGATACCCCTACTGCAGTCCCCTCGAGAGCTGCCTTGCACTGCGAAGACAAGTGCGGTCAGCAAGGCGTCCGGGTCGACCAGTAATTTGTGCTGCAGAGGCTCCGCCTTGAATCTTGTTACTGGCCGTCCGCCCCGCAGAAAGCCGCTTTGGTCTCGGAAAAGCATACCGTCTGTCTGAGAGTTTTGCTGCTCGTCTCGCTCTCTCTTCCTCCCTGAAGCAGCATCCGTGCGGATGTTCTGAACTCGCCGGACCCGGTTTCGGGCTTGCGGTTCCACTTCCACGTCTGCAATCTACCGTAAACCCACAACCTGAAAGCCACAATCCTGAACCACAAATCCTACGGTTTAGGGCCTATAAACCCTAAACATTTCTTGATAGGCTGTGTGTGGCAGCTTAAACTCACCAATCCTCAAGCTTAAACCTTCAATCCCAAGCCCATCCCGAGCCCTGCTCTTCTTTGTGGGCTGTACCAACTGGGGGCATCGGGGAGGGATGCCAACACTGCCCAGGACGGATGGTGGCCGCCGGGCACCCCAGACTGTGCTAGAGTGTACAAGGTGTTTTATCAGGGTTTACAAGTTCGAGGTTTAGGGTTCTGTCTCGGTTTCGTGTCTTGCTGGGCAACATTGACACAGTTCCCATTAAACTCAATCGCCAGAACTCGTAAGAGCCTATTAATCTTGTATATGCATCTTTGGAAATGATCGCATATGTGGGTACTGCGTTGAAGGAGCGCTTACGGTTCCACGTTCCCGACGCTAGTTAATTTGGTCGCACTTCTGCATTAGTCTCATCGTGTTCGCTTTCGTTCCTCGGTTACTGCTGAAGCGAGCTTACAAAACACTGTAAAGGCTTCTGCAACAAAGACCCCGGAACCAACGGTTCACCTTCTACCTGTCTCTTGCTGATGGTTTCTCTATGTAGTATAGGTTCTTAGGGGCTTTGGTTTTGGTCAAGACAGAAACCGAACTCGGAAATATTCGTGGAACCCACGACTGCAACCCGCGAGGGAGTCGCACCCGGGGTCGCGGGCCCTTGTTCTTAAGAGTACGCTTGGTTCTTGGGGTCATTACGATTTAGGCCTGTTGGATGTGTTTCTTAAAGGTGTTTTCGGACTTTGGTTTACTTGTTTTGGGTTTGTAGGGTTTCGGCGCATGCGGTTTTACGCTATCGGGTTCATGGTTGTCCGGCCGAGGCCGTTCAAATCCCTTGCGAATCCTTCCAAAACTGTTTTCGAGCCTGCACAAGAACCTCATGAAGCGTTTGATTTTGGCCCAAAAAGAACACTTTCGAAATTTCACTTAGAGCTTCTGAAGTTCACTTAGAGCTTCTGAAGAACCGTCATAAGCTTTTATAGATCAGGCAGAATTCCTGGCAAGAGGGAGGCACCTGGTCACAGGACGGCAAAGCTACCCTTGGCCTTCAACAGGGGTCTCTAAATTTATGGAAAAGTTGGTGCATCGTAGGGTTGTGGAGCGGTGTGGATGAAGGGTTTCTGTTTTTTGTAAGAGCCTCATGGCATGGGCTTGGTGCACAGGGTTTTTGGATTTGTGCAATATAGGGGCCTGAATAATTGCCTATACCATTTTAGGGGTTCCTTGTTCCTTACCATAATTCCCTTATAATAATGGGCCCCAAAAGGGTTATTGGGATTGTGTAAGTGTGCGCATTTGGCGTTCATTTGGGGAGGGAGGGGTGGGCTTTTATGTTATAATGGGCTTTCTCATAGGTGCCTTGTACAGAGTTCAGCTTCATGGGATGACGTACGGCCCCGATCCTGGATGGCTACAACCCTGTTTCTGGCAATACAGGGGCCTTGCAAGAATTACCTGTCTATCTTGGGGGCTCCTTTATATTGTAAGTTTGGTATAAGATGGGCCTCAAAACTATATTGTAATTATGGCGGCCCCTATAAAAATAGGTTTAGCATTTAGGGTTTCTGGCTTGGGGTTTAGGGTTTGAGGTTGAGGGTTTAGGGTTTGAGGTTGAGGGTTTAGGGTTTAAGGTTTGGGGTTTAGGGTTTAAGGTTCAGGGTTTACGGTTTAGGGCTTAGGGTCTATTACGTCACCACAAACTTGTTTGCTGTGGGTCTGATGCAATCCCTAGTCTGACACTCGAAAATAAACCCTAAACTGCCCTACACCACCACCCCGAGGCCTGAGGGTGCCGGGTTTGGGGATTAGGGTCTAGGGGCTTGCGGTGTTTAGGGCCTCAACAAACGGTAGTCAGAATAACTAGACTGCCTGCCGTTCAAGCCCGAGGTTGTCAGGGTTGGGGTGCTGGACGGCTAGGGTTTTTGGGGGGGGGGGGGGGGGGGGGGGGGGGGAAGCGATGGTGGGTGCCAAACGTGCTGCAGAAGAAACAGCGTATCGAAGCTGAACACAGATATGCATCTCTGCTCTGACCAACACAATCGGCTTAGCAGTTCGTGGCATGGGCGACGCCGTGCTCGAGACGACCATGATGGTATTCAGACCCGTGCTGACTTTGCTCGAGATCGAATGGAGACTTTAGCCCACCAAGCTTTCCATGGAATCGTCTCGGCTTTGCTCCTGGACGTCAAGAAAGGCGGAGGCGCTGGGGTACAGGCCCGTCCGTTTCCAAACATCCTGTTCGTGATGCTCATGTACGAGTTCAGGGACTGCTCCAACACGCGGCCAACCCCTCGTTGTCGGAGATGCTGAGGGAAACACCCCCCTGATCATGACCCACCAAACATAAAGACTTACTTGGGTAGTTGTCAAAATTATGGCCCCTTTTCAGATCCCAAATATAGTACGGCACCTAAAAAGAAGGGTACCCGAAAAAGGGGCCCTAATTTGAACAGCCACCCACTTGGGGTGCGCGCCTTCTCCGATGCTCCTGCCGTTATTTTAACAGAATCAGTCCTCCGAGGTGCCCCTAATGTAGGAACCTGATTAAGAAACCCCGGGGTCTATCACCACTAAAATGGTAGGACTCACGTAAGGGAACCATTATGAAATAGAATTTTATGTTTTTCTCTCCCTGGTGATTCAAAAGCCCAGATTTTGCATGTCTCACAACCCACTTCAATTCCCAAGGCTCCGATACAGCAAACCCTAGAATACCCTTAAACAGAAATCCTCATAGACAACCTATGAACGAAGCACCCTTATGACACGGTACAACCCTTAAACAAACAGCCGTGTTAAGTTAAGCAGCCTATACAGCGGCTGAAAACCCTAAACCCTCAACCCCTACAACCTACTAAACCCGATCCCGAATGAATAGTGGATCCGTGCCCGGCCAGGAGCAGTGGACAGACTTGGGCGAGCCAATGTCCAAGTCTGATGGTATGTGGTTTAGGGTTTAGGGTTTCCATAGAAGCTTGCTTCCAAGGGTGTTCGTAGCTCTTTCTTGCGGTTTTGAGGAGGCTAAGAGGGTGATTTTTTCGGGATTGGAGTTCGGGGGGTTGCCGTTTCGACCTGGTTAGTTGTGTCGTTTGGGGCGGAGTACAGCTACAACGTTCCTCGTACACAACCACGACGTAATCGCCATCCTTCATGGGAAGATACAAGCGAATGTATGTCTTCTCATCAAGTTCGTATTCAGTCGAGTTTATACCAACAATCAGGTACAAAATGCATATCTAGATATAGATGCAGATACAAGTCGCTTGGTGATTGGCTCTCAAGCAGGTCAAGCGAGAGCTACGGAGGGAGTTGTCTTTCTCTCTGGATCTTTTCTCTTGTTGTCGCTCTTTTTCTCTGCATGTATCTCTGTCTTTCTGCCTCTCCCCTCTACATGGGAATTGCAATCTTCCGGCTCATCGGGTTCGGTTTCCGACTTCGGATTAAAACATGGACAAGACATGCCCGCTAAATGTACAACGCCTGTTTCAGTAGGTGTAGGTAAGGCTGCCTTCATCACAAGAACCGTGCCCGAATGTGAACATGCTGTGGACGCCAGCCTAAAGCCGCAAAACCTAGCGACATGTTCAACCAAAATGCCACGGTTCACCTTGCGAAGAGCAGCTAGCTGCATGATCTGTGCACGACATGCCACACAAAATGAAAGAGTAATCCGAACGCAGAAGCCCTAACCCTTGAAGAGGAATCGGAAAGCAAATCTCAAGCCCGAACTCAAGGCTCGCTAAAGAATCACTGTTTAGGGTCTATTTAGTCTACTTAGAAGAAACCAACTCAAGCTGTGGTAGATGAGAGTACCTGTAACGGTGCGGCATTACCGCGGAATAGCTTCCCTGGGATTTAGGGTCTAGGGTTTAGCGATTTACGTCATCAAACTCTGGCTCCATGTCCATCTGTAGCAACACACCAAAGATATCGCCCTAACCTTATCCAGTCGAGCGGCTGGTACGGATAGATTGGAAGACTCCCTCAAAAAGGCATTGTCCTAAATCCTTGGCCCGAAATCCGAACTCCTAATCCTCATAAAGTGTTCAAGGGCGGCGACAGCTGTGGAGGAGGCCGACTTCATCATTTAGGTTTAGAGCCTACCCTACCTGCTACCTGCGGCTAGGGGCTTAGCGTTTAGGATTTAGGGTTTCGCACTGTCGGCATTAAAGTAAATGCCTGCTCCTAGCAAACCATAAATAGGGAACCCTAAAAAAGTTGGTTGCTTGAAGGTTATGATCCCAAGCCTCGAAGCCCTTTTTGATCCTGAAAGCCCTGCCTGTTTTAGGGCATCCTTTTCTAAGGTATCCTAAGAAAGTTGGTTGTTTGAAGGCTAAGGTCGATCCCAAGCCTCGAAGCCTTTTTGAATTCTGAAAGCCCTGCCTGTTTTAGGGCAACAAGAAGCTCCAAGCATTGGGCATGAAAATGCACAACTACCACCATTTCTATGATGATTGCTGCGCAGCGAATTTCCTATCTTCGCCGACATGTCACGTCTTCGTGTGTGGTGCGCCTTGCCAGCCGTACAGCAAGGCTGGTCTGCAGAAGGCACTTCAGGACCCGAAGAATGGGGAAGCCCTGCTGTGGGTAATGGCATGGATCTGTGGGCATCGCCCCGAGGCCTTCATTCTGGAGAATGTGGGGGTTTCCGAAAACAGGGGACCCTAATGTAGTACCCCAAATAATAGGATCCCTAATATAAGGATCCCAAAATAAGGTACCCCTAATTTTTGGAAACTCCCATGTGGAAGGGCTCTTGACAACCCACAAAGACTGAAGCCGACCACGGCACGGCGTTCAGCGCTTCGGAAGCGAGTCCTTTTGAGAGTTGCTGCCGTGGGAGAGCAGTCTTCACCCTGGCTGCGCAGAGAACCCAGACCTTCCAAAATCCTTTAATTAAGGAATATACCTTAAATTATAATAGGATCCCAAATATGAATTAAGGTATATTCCTTAATTAAGGGATTTTGGAAGGTCTGGGAACCCTAGGGGTACCTTGTCCTTTAATTTAAAGGGATCTATAAGGGTTTCTTAAAGGGGTCTATAAGGATTCTACAAAGGGCTTAAAAGGGTTTAGAGGTTCCGAAAATTAGGGGTACCTTTTTCTGGAGTCCTGATAATAAGGATCCTACAGTTGGGGTACTGTATTAGGCTCCCCTATTTTCGGAAACTCCCAACTGAGTCTACAAGGGCTATTACAAGGATTTAGTATAGGATCTATAATACTTACCTATACTAATTTGGGGGCTCCATAGTACAACTGTAGTTGATACACCGAAAGAACCGATTTTTGTTTAGGCCCCGCTATGTTAGGGTTGAGTGTTCGGGGACTTCGCGGAGTTATTGAGGTTCAGGCTTTTCAGTGGGGCTTTTGAGGTTGAAGGCTTGGTTTTGTATGTTCCCATTTTATGCTTCAGGCTTTCAGTGCTGCCGGGGTTCTCGAAAGCATCTCGTTCTACATCGTCGCCCTGCCACCGCACGTATTGAGGCTTTGCTGCAGGGGTAGTAACATCCCTAAACCCTAAACCCAAAGCCCTACCGCTTTGATGGAGGGTGTACAAGTTGCAAAAACATATTTCCCTGCTTGCTCGCTCTGTGCGGGGGTTTCCCAGGTTCCAAATATAGGGGCCTTGATAATTATCTATACTGTTTTGGGGGTTCGTCTTTATAACTATAATATAATGGGCCCCAAAACCCTATTCTAATTATTAAGGCCGCTATGTTACGTTGTTCGGCTTTTCATGTCACGTGGAGCGAGCTGACTTCAAGAGGCCCCACATCGGCTTCGACTTCACGTGTTCGCTCTGGAGAAAGGTTTAGGGGATTAGGGTTTAGGGTTTAGGGGATTAGGGGTTTAGGGTTTAGGGTTTTAGGGTTTTAGGGTTTAGGGTTTAGGGTTTAGGGTTCTTAATCTAAGTCGAGCCTTTGCAGGATGTAGGTGGTTGTCAATATTAGGGTCCCTTTTTGGGTCCTTATTATAATACGGCACCTAATATTTAAGGTACCCAAAAAGGGACCATAATTTTGACATCTACCCATGTGGATAGCCTAGTTGCGAGTAGGGGAATTTCTTGAAACCTTCCGCCTTGAATTCTCACAGAAGCTGAAGCACAAGACGGCAACAGCCCCCGCAACCCAGGCCCAACAGAACCTCACATGGCCAGGTAACCAGTCCATCCAACCTAGGATACAAGGTATTGTGCCCCAAACCTTGCATTTCGAAAACAAGGGTACTTGAAGTGACATGGGAAGCACCAACATCGAACACACCGCATCCCCAAAAATCAAAGGCAAATGAAGATGAGGAATCGACCCTGAAATCCAAACCCTACACCCAGAGGAAGAGGACACCTTCGTGGAGGCCGCATTGCCATCAGTGGCCCATGTCTCAGATGTGACAGAGGAGTCCCCAAACCTGAAATCAAAAATTCCGAAGCCCTAATTGAACCTTGCCTTTCAAGAGAAGCCGCACTGCAGGGAGATCGGGGATTCCTCCACCCACTCACATCTGAAAGAAGTGTTTGGTCACATGCTAAGAGAGAAGGCTTGCAGTCACCGCGCGGATTTACCCGGCCGGCTGGCCTACACGGGGTTTGGGTTTCCATAACTATGTAACTACTGATAGGCCCCAAAGTGGTTCCTTTTTGGGATTACCTTATAGGATTCTATATATGAACTCCAAAAAAGAACTACTTTGAGGCCTTTGGGTAGAAAAGAGTTTTGGGGCATATCATGGCATACTTATGAATGGGAGTTTCCGAAAACAGGGGACCCTGATCTAGTACCCTAAATAGTAGGATCCTTATTGTAAGGGCCCCAAATAAGGTAACCCTAATTTTCGGAACCTCTAAACCCTTATCCCTTTATAGAACCCTTATAGATCCGTTTAAGGAACCCTTATAGATCCCTCTAAATTAAAGGATAAGGTAACCCTAATTTTCGGAAACTCCCAAATTTATGTGAGAGTTCCGAAGCCCCGAAAGCTATGAAGATATCAAGACATGGGAGATTCCAGAAAGCAGGGGTACCTTATTTTGTGGTCCTTGTAGTAGGGATCCTACTGTTTAGGGTACTACATTAGGGTCCCCTAACTTTCGGAAACTCCCAAATTGCCATTAGAAGGAAAGGCATGAGATCCACCGGAGAAGAAGATGGTTCAGCTGATGCTCCCCAGCCAGGTTCTGTCCTGAGCCACGACATCTTCTGCTAGTGCGTTTTACTGAGTTTCTTCTTGGTTTTGGGGGTTTAGGACTTTTGGCTTTAGGCAGTCTGGTGCTACTCCAAAGACCCCAAAACCCAAGCCCTGAACCTCCAAATCCTACAGAACCGGCATTCTACGGCCTTCAGTACAGTAGAAGCAAGCACGCTGAGAAAGAAAGACGCCCTAATTCGTTTAGCTCCTGCAACTTATTAGGAACATTATGAACCCTGGATCACAAACCCGTAGCCCTAGGGCTCTAACCCGACGTAGCTACCCGAGCTCCCAGAATCCTGGATCCCAACCTCCAAAGGCACAGAAAAAGGAAAGACAACCTGACTCTTCGTAGAAACATCACCCACTTGATCCTCGAGCTTCTTGTGTCTAGAGCCTAGAGGCTTCAAGCGTACAGCTTTGTGCTCATAATAAACCCTTAGAGTAGTAATTAGGCCTGCGCCCTATCATATAAGCTTCAACAAATCACATACTTCATCAGGCTCCCACCGCTTCGAGCTTGCCGCAGCAACAGCAGCCAACTTTGGTTACCAAGGCTTCAGCGATTCTGCCGAAGTTAGATTCGTTGTGGGGGGTAATGTAGGGGTCGGAAGAATTAGAAGTAGCAGCATCCCCTTGCAGTGGTCGCTGTAACTTTGCTACATTCCACCGCAGAGCCCTATTCTGATGATGAAGGCCCCCATTATCATCATTTGACAGTCCCGATGCGGTTATAATGAAAAGCTCCCACACAGCTTTCCGAATTATCAAACCTCCTATATTGCAGTGCTCATGGGCTGTAAGAGGTTTAAAGTTGCTTGCTTTAGGGTTCGAGGACTCGAGGTTTAGGGCTCCGAATATCAGATGAAAAGGGACTCTGAAAGCCAAGCCGGGTTTAGGGTTTTGGGTTTATGGTATAAGGTTTCGGGTTTAGGGTTAAGGCAGTTTGAAATAAGTTAGGGGTCAAGCGTTCGTTTGGGCTTCGGGCTGGTGCAGTGCGGCGCGGATTGCCCAGAGCGGGGTACATGGATGTGGCTTTGCAGTTTGTGATTCGACTTGGGGGCTTTGCCAATGTCGACCTGTTATCCCAGAATTTCCCGCTCAAAGAATCTCTTGAAAAGAAGCCTTAAAGGAACCCTTGTGGTACCCTGCTATCACCCCGTAGAGCAATTAATCCTCTTTCGGTACTTGTGTCTATCTCCAGCTGTCTTGTTGCCCTTACAGTACCCCTTATAGTAATCTCTTCGGTTTCCATAAAGGGGTTTTCGACAATACGGGACCCTATAATAGTAGGATCCTTATTACAAGGACCCTAAAACAAGGTAACCCCTTAATTTTCGGAATCTCCCATGTGCACTACCTCTGGATCCGAAAACGTACCGTTTTGAGGGCACTATTATGGAATTAGGTCCCCAAAACCATGTCCATAATGGTAGTAAATATTTAATATGGACCCTTTGGGTATGTTAAATCTACCGAAACTCTACGTTTTGTGTCGGTTCTGAACAGAAAGCCTGAAGTGGAACCTACGAATGTTTAGGGACCCTACACAAGTATAAAGTAGGCTACGGTAGCAAGACGTAGACGCCGAGAGCTGAAACCCGATGCCATCAACCAGCGGATGCACCCATGTAAACTCCTCTCGCAGCCTTGCACAGCCCTTACATAACCGCACAAAACCCTGTAAACCTTTGCAAAAACCGTCACAAACCTCCTAAGGCGCTTAACCAGAAAGCACTAGCTTATCGCGTTCGAAAGCTTGGGCCACACATTTCCGAGCATCGCAGGTACCGACCAGCCGGCAGGCACTCGCTCAAGTGTTCCTACTGGTTCCTTTAAGATTCCCCAAACACCTGCTCATTAAGAAGGTTCTGTGAGGGTCACTAGAAGGCTTCTACACGTAGGGCTCTATAGTAGTGTCCATGTTTTTGCTTAGAGATTTAGGCGGTGAGGATTCAGACTCTCGGTTGCGATATTGGGTTTCGAGTTGAGAGTTTATACAGGGTTAACTACCCTATCCCCCCAAGGACCTCATAGTTAGGGCCCTAGACCCCTTAAGGACCCCATGATAAGGTTCCTGGAGGCATAGGTTAAGAGTTTGCGATGTCGAATTTGGGTTGGCGTTTAGGGTTCCACGTATGCAGTTGCTAAGAGGTTCGACCCTGGAGCTTCTTCTACAGTAGGGGTCGGAATGACCAGTTATACGGTTGATGATATAAATCCTGCATGACCCATAATAAGGAATACATATATTCCTTATGATGGGTAATGCAGGATTTATGTCATCAACCGTAGTATCCCCATCCTTGCTACGAGCGTACAATATTCCCCAAAGCCGCAGTCTTCGTAAGAAGGGTTCCTTTCGGGAGCCTTTCTTCAGGTGTTTCCCTGAGGATTCGGGGGTGCAGAGTTCAAGGTTGGTGGGGGATGGGTTTAGGGATTCAGGGGCCTGGCTTCGCAGGTTTCAGGATTTCAGATGTTTAGGGTTCGTTCGCTTGCGGTCGTGGGGGCATCCACGATCATGCAGGTGGGGTTCATCGGTACTTCTGTCGAAGTCCGAGTCGGTGTGTGCCGGGCTTGGTCAGGCATTTGGGTGGTTTTCAAAATTAGGGTCCCTTCTTGGCTCATCATTATTATATTACGGCACCTAATATTTAGGGTACCCCAAAAAGGGACCCTAATTTTGACAACCACCCATTTGTGGCGTAGGCTGCGGTCTTGGCTATTTAGTTACCATACGCCTGCGACGATTTTCGGGGGGAACTTGCAGGCTCAGGGGGCATAATACTTGAAGCTTGAGCCTAAGGACTCAGATTTTAAGGCTTTTGGGCCCCAAGACCATACTATATTGGCTTTTGGGCTATGTTGAGCCTTAAAGCTTTAGGCATTTGTAATGGAGGCTTCAGTTCGAGAGTTCAGGACTGAGTGGCGCTGCAGACTGCAGGTGTCACTCCTAAGCGGTTCATTAGGGTTTAGGGCTTAGGGTTTAGGGTTTAGGGTTTAGGGTTTAGGGCTTAGGGTTTAGGGTTTAGGGCTTAGGGTTTAGGGTTTAGGAAAGTTCGTCGCATTGTTTGGTTTGCATAGGCTTGCAAGTGTTTGTTCAGGCATCTATTCACCTGAAAACGAAACTTCCGAAACCCGAAGGGGATCCCTAAATCCTAAACCCTTAACCCCCCAAACCCCAAACCCACCCCCAAACGGTGCTTCGAAACTGACAACAACGCAGCAAGTGAAACCCTGTCAAAGGAACCGCAGACTGATTATTAAGGCTCTGCCTTAACCCCACGTAACCTACCTTTTTAGGGACTTATATAAAGAAATCATATTAGGGAACCCTAAAAAAGGTAGGTTCCTTAGGGTCCAGGTGACATTTCACTCTGAAGTCGAAATTAACATAGGGGCCTTCATAGTTAATTGCCTATACTATTTAGGGAACTTATTATAGTTATAGTACAATGGGCCCCAAAATCCTATTCTAATTGCCCGTTGGGCAGGCAAGAACTCAATGCCCGACCCGACTGCCTTTTCCCGGCAGCGCAAACTCTCACGAAACGAACTGTCAGATGCTACCTGATCTGTGAAAAGAATCTGTTCAACTCTAAGCTATTCTGAGAGAAATGAGTCTGGAGCCCTAGCAACTGGACCAAACCGGACCTGAATGCCCTGACTCCATGCCTTTGAGCAGCATGCTCTGCACACGAACTGCATGCCTGCACATCCACAGTCACTCCCCCAACGAACATTTGCTTCGTTCCATGCTGTTGTGCAGGACAAAATGCCCTGAAGCATGGGGTGCTTCGCGCACTGCTGTCCATGTTTTCAAAGCCTCACTGGCTTCCACAGAACTTACACCTGCGGCGAGCACAAACCTCTTGGTGAGGGTCCAAAGCAGGGCAGTCACGGCTCACATGAACCCTTTTTCCCCAGCGATTAAAGTAGATCGTATCTTGCTTTGGAAATCCCTCCCCTCTGTTGCATACAAAACAAGTCTGACGCCTGCGAATGTCCGAAGACTTGCTAGCTGCTGGACACTCCAGAGACCTGTGAAAGCAATCTCCGTTCTTCGTGAAGATCACATTGACCCCCGGCTCATCTGCACTGCAACTATGAATGTCCATCTTCTTGAACCCGCGAGGTCGGATAATCCTATCGATCATAATTCGAGACCCCGCGCGTGTGGGATACTCAACAAACCCATCTGCTCGCACAATTGGACGCTCTTGATCTAGATCTCTACCAGACCCACTGACCTGAACATCGAACTGAGCGTCGCCACTTGACCCGCTGGGCCTTTCAACTTTATCACTAGACCCTGTAGGGATACTCGGGAGTCCTAAACCACAAGGTCCTACTTGGGAAACTCCTGGCTCCACTTCGGGTGCCTTCACAAAGGTCCTATGGGATCCTAAACCCGTAGGGGGGCCTACCGGGGCTTGCACCGGCTCAACTTCCGATGCTTCCGCACGGGTCCTACTGAGATCTAAACCCTTAGGGGGGCCTACAGGGAATTGCACAGGCCTCTCCGCAGAGGCTTCCGCACAGGTCCTATGGGGCCCTAAACCTTTAGGGGGGCCTACACGGGGTTGCGCAGACTCCATCGCGGAGACTTCAACACGGGTCCTATGAGGCTCTAAACCTTTAGGGGGGCCTACAGTGGATTCACATGTTTTCTGCTGTCCCCTCTGACGCAAGCCCTCCTTGATATCATCTTCGGAGCTTCTTTTCAGAACCTCAACCCTCTCATGCTGAGCACAATCTTCTCCCTGAAACTGTGTCCGAACAGTCACATTCACAACTGGCGAAAATTGAAGAGGCCCTTCCGAAACATGCCGGTCAGAATAACTGCTCTTCTCAGCAACCTTCTGCCCTTGAGTTGTAGGAGTAGTGGGAGTACATTCAGCTGAAATCTGATGCCTGTGGGTATTGCACTTGCACAACCACATGCACCCAATAGCGCCTACAGCCCCAACCAAAATGCAGCCTACAGAAATCATACCCAGCAACAGCCAAAGTTCCATAGTCCCATCAGATTCCTGAGCAGCGTCCTGCCAAGCTTGAGCCGACTGGACCGAAGCAGCAAGGCTCACTGCCGTCAGGCTCCTGCCGGTGCCCTGCGATCCTGCAGAACTTGAGCCGCGACCCCTAGGCATGCCTGAATCTGTAGTCCACTGACCTATTGAACTGGCTTCGTCACCGCTATCCGAATCTTCACCTAGCTCAACTTCATCGTCGGCATACACAAAACGATTGCCAAAGTTCTCAGGGTAAGGATAGTTAGGAGGCAACGGAACCGTGGGAGCACGAGCCAACTCTATCATGTCACCAGGCGGAAACCCTACAGGCCTCTGCACATACAGTGGTTCCATATCTGAAGCCGTAGCATATGCACTCGCTGCGTCATACTGTCCTTGTCCGCTAGGAAACCTCACCTCCGGTGATCCACTTCTGTCTACTGGTCCTGGCAGCACCTCCAACGCTTCACTTGAACCCACAATGTCACCCGACCCTCTAGACAAACCCTGAAGTTCCGGAAAAGCCCTCTCGCAGAAGTCCTCGTAACATGTAGATTCTCCCACATCCCTCTCAATCGACCCTGAAGGAACCCCCAATCCGACGTGCTGTGCAGCCTGGGTCCCACGCTCCCCCGCTTCCAAGCGGCTCTGAACCTCTGATCCTTCAGTTTGAGTCCATCCTTCAACACCACTGGTCCCTACTGGGGGTCCTCGGAACTCCATGACTACTGGGCGCCTGCGACAACATCGATCGAGCAACCTACCCAATCTGGACGCAAGCATCCACCCACAGCCTATCCCGAACCCAACAATGAAGCTTCGCCACAAGGTCACTAGATCATCCATCCCTGCGTAGACTGATTCCGCTTTGACAGCCGAGATTTGCAGCAGCACCAACAGTGCTAACAGCGCCTTCGACACATCACTAGGAGTTCCTTGCATTGCAGCTACTTGAGGCCTAGGCGGATCATTCGACAGTTCAAGATGAGGAGCCCATAACCCACACACCCTAATCAAGTCTTCCAGTCTCGCGGGTCCTACTGCTTTTGTCCCCAGGTCCGCTGGCATGTAAGCCCCATCTAGATGCGCTAACTTCCAGGAGTCGTTTTCTAAGTCCTGTCGAACCACCGCACCGCGCAATCGCAAATGGCGTGTACGCCACGACCCTGATTCCAGAACACACAATTGAATTGCCGCAGAATTATCACAGTATAACCTGCAATCCACCTGGTCCTCTTGAGCGTTCATCAGAGCTGCGACCGTTGGTCTCATGGCCTTCCCCAACAAGTGCGCTTCTGCCAACGAGTACAATTCGCTTTCAGCAGTATGGGACGCTATGAGAGTCTGCCTGCACGAGGCCCAGAATATCAGCGCTCCTCCCCAACACAGCTGAATACAGCCGTAACTACGGCTTTTCTCATCCGCAGCGAAAGAGGCATCCGAGTATGCTTCTAGACTTGTCCTCGTCTCCTGAAACTTAAGCTGGTCCCACCTTCCACACTGTCCTGTTGGTGGCACATAATGAAGACCGACTCCTGGAGCATGCCTAAGGTACCTGATCAAGTGTTCTGCGCGAGCAACCGCCTCACCCGGAGATGGCACTATTCTCTGAGCAGCAAGATTCACAGCATAAGCAATGTCAGGACGGGTCCTCCCCGCTAGCCAGAGCAACTGTCCAATCAATGATTGTGCACGTTTCGTCCACTCCAGCTGTTCCGAACGATCCACCGGTTCCTCACTTTCAACAGTCTTGACAGCTGGTGTACGTTCCACACCCGGGATTGTGTCTTGGTACTGTTCTAGGATATCCTTGGTGTAGCTCTCCTGATGAAGACGAATCCCTTGACTGGTTTTTTCCAGCTCGAAGCCTGCAAACTTCAAGCAATCTCCTTCCTCCGACACCCAGTCCGGGGTTGACAATTCCCAATTTGATTCCAGTCCGCGAACTACAGCTTGGGCAACGTCCTTTTCCGACGCAACTAAGATATCGTCCACATACAAGGCTATAATCCCGAGGCACTGTCCTCCTGCTTCACCGGCTTCCTTCTCAGGATCTCTGCCCTCCCGTGGATACTTGAGAATCTGCCAGAGATTGGCGTCCTCCTTTAGCTTTCGAAGCCTCAAGATGCCATCACCATACTCAATCCGAAGATCCGTCATCACCCGGTCTCTATGAAGGCTCCACGAGCGCGGCGCCGAGTTCAGACCATAAAGAGCTTTCTTGACTTTCCAGTACTTGGTAGCAGTAACACCCGCTTCCCTTAATATGCTCGGAACTTTAACGACTGTGACCTTCTCCTTACCATCCTTCTGCATTTCCATAAGCGGCGCCTGGAGAAAAGCTGTTTTCACATCAACCGAGACCAGATGCCAAGATGGTTCCAGAGTACACTTGCGGATCATCATTCGAATGGACTCCGCACCAGCCCCACTCGCAAAAAGATCTGCCTTCTGAGTGCTGCCATCGTTGTCACAGAAGTTGCCACATCCCACCATTCTCGCCCTACGACGTCCAGTGGATTTCCAAACATACACCATTTTTCCTGGAATCAGTTCCACATGCACGCCTGGATCCGCCACCAGCTTGTGATACTGGTCGTCTGTCAAGTCTTCAACTGCTTCAGTCTTCTGAACTAACGACTCTACCTCCTCCCCCATAGATCCACGCCACTTACCAAGCTCACGTCGAACTTGGTCCTGCGCTACAATCTTCGACTGAAGAGGTGGTGGATCATCATCGTCCATTTGAACAGCCTTTAGACTCCCGGATCCCAGCATGCACTCCTCGCTCTTCCTGTCTAACTGGCAGGCCTCAGCCTCCACCTCATTGTCCACACACAGTTCAATACTTTTAAGAATTGGACCCTCGGAGGACAACAGCAGACTATCTTCTAATCCCTTCATCCTCTGAAGCTCTTGCTCCAAACCCTGAACTTCGTCAAGCCACTGAGCCTCACAACTGCAACACTGGCCATCTACTTCCTCAGACTGCCCATCCAACAAGCTGCACATGGCCCTATGCACCTCAGCCAACTCCTGCATCTCATCAGCTACGTTGACACACATAGGCCAATCCACTCGCTCCAGTGTGTAGCAGCTATCCCCAACATCCGACGAATGACACGGACGCAGTGGTTTGATGCAATCTGGCACCTGGTACATCTTGACATCCTGAGAGTCATCATCCCACTCAAAGTCTGAGCACCCTACAGCTTCACCAGAAACCGAAGCATCCACTTCCCCATGGCCCTTATGAGCCTCACCTGAGCAGGTATCCGCCTCATCACCTTGAAGCTTCATGTAAAGCGCCCGAAGTTCCGCAACAAGGCAAGCTATGTACACACCAGCTGAACACCACTCAGGAAACTCTTCGCTAACAGTAGCCTTGGGTCGCGGAGGTGGAAGAATCTCAAGACCTTTCACAAGAAGATTTTCGCCAATGCAAGTTTGCCTATCTTGCTGGCGCGATTGAGTCCGCTGCACAGCTGACTGCATTACAGGCGATCCCGTACAACTTCCCCCCCGAGAGCAATTCCCTCCTGAAGCCTCGCCCGTGTCACCAATCAACCCTGAGCCACAACTCTCGTTCAACACCTTCCGCACGCTCTTCAACCGAAATCTCGAAGCAAATCTAACCCCCCAGCTACAAAGCGGAGCTGGCGAAATGTCCCTCCGCAGACCTGATGACTCATGGTTCCCTCTAGCACGGCTTCTACCTGTTGTACCTGCACCAGATTTCACAGTCCCAGTTTCACATACACCTTGTGGACTCCTTCCTCGCTGTCTGGCCGGTTGCGGCACTAACTCAGGGGAACCTATACAGCTACTTGTTGCCTGATCCGTTTTGTATCCCTGCGGCTGCTCCCCATTGGCAGCCTGCATACAGCCTGTAGCTTGTGGTGGCGCGATTGAGTCCGCTGCCCACCCGACTGCATCACATGCCGGACACCAAACCATCGACAACCTTTCACCCTCATGTGGAACCTCTACCACCCCTGGCGTTGAAGCGGCTAAGTTCCTTTCAGACATCACCCCTGAGACCTTGCCAGACCCTAGCACTGAGTCTTTAGTGCCACAGCCTTGGTTCCCATCCCCAGGTTCACCTCGCTTGAAGCTTGCTTTTGCCCCAATCTTAACCTCAGAATTTGCATCGAAATTTGCATCGAAATTTGCCTCAGGAGGATCCCCCCCCCCAGACCGACCGTTGTCTGGGTCACTGAGATGCAAAGGGAAAGCAGACCACCCCGTCCATTTACTGGCCGGCGCCCGGCCTCGGCCCTTGCGCCAGCACTGGAATGAGCGAACCGGTTCTTGGCCCTGAAACTGTTGCAGGCACAATCTCAAGTCTCCGAAGCACGACCGCGGAAACGGAAGCCAATCTTGATCCGACGGGACAAACATCTGACGACGAGGGACAGGATGATACCGAACCAAAGTGTTTGAAGACGTCTTGAAGCCCCAGTACTCTGATTTGGTTCCCGGCAAATACGTGAATCCCGTTTCCCATAGTCGCTTCCTCTCAGGCTCTTTTAGTTTGTGCAGATGGCGAGCTGTGAACCCAAACAGTAGGAGCTGAGGCCCATCACCCTTCTTGGACTCGTGCCATACATGAGGATGGAACACGACCGGCTTGTGTGACTCATACACATAAGTGCGACCCTGAACCTCAGTCCCATTTTCCAGCATCCTAGACTCCGTAACTCCTGGTGTCGGAGCCACTGGATCAAGTCCTGTGCGACTCTGAATCCACAAGCCTCCCCCGGAAGTAACAATGGGCAGGACAATGTTAGCAACCTCCCTTTGATTGTGCAAATCTCGGTGTAGCACATGATCAGTGTTCAATGCCAAACCCACTCCCGCAAACGGCTCATCAGAATGCTTGGCCAGATAGCCACACAGATACCGAGTAATCCATGGGAAATCAGACGTATCACTACGAACCCCAGTCATCCCGCTGAACGTAAAAGCACCACTCATGAAATTGCACTCAAGTTTCCTTGCCTCAAACTCATCCTTGACCACAGCCCTACTATTGGAAGTCACGTGCTTCGACATGGCAACTGCAAGGGACGCCACGTCCTTTGGCTCCCAACTGCCTGCTTCATACAAGGACCTTGCCAAACGCTCTGCTGGATTCTTAGACACAACACCATCCACTGAAGAGCCAAGCTTGCGAACCCTGCCCTTCTCTCGGATCCTAACTGACGGTGCATCCAAATCCAATGGGGTACCTTCGTATTTAAATCGTATCCTGTTGCCATCCATGGAAGGGAAAAGCCTGCTGGTGGTGAACAGCTGGCCCTCGGCCGTTTTCACCACCCACCCCCTCGAAGTTTCCGAAGAGGGACATTTTGTGACAGCCGTGGTAGTTCTCGAACTCCAAACTCCACGCCGCCACGACCTCTGCAAGACTTCAACTTCCGTATTGAAAGGTACTGTCGGCTCACACGGCATCCGCAACTTCTTGCGAGCTTCAGATCGCAAGTGATACGACGCCAATTTCGCCGCCAATGGCCACTCTGAAAGATCATCTTGCCCTGATCCTTCGAGGATCGCCCTCGTTCGATTTTTGATCTTCAATATAGCCCCCTCCGCGCGACCATTGGTCTGGTGTTCCTCTGCCATTGCATATGTATGATGAACTCCGAGCTTTTGACAGAAGGCATCCAATGCGGAGTTCCGGTACTCCTTTCCCCTGTCCGTATGGATACGTTGGACGCTCAACCCGTCTGATATTGCTCGTGCGTACATACGGCTAATGGCACCTGCAACGACTTGTTGCTTCTTCGAATCCACAGCTTCAGTGTATACGAAGTCTATCATCTCCACTTTCGGAAGAAACTGAGTTTTGGCTTCTTCTAACCAATCCTTTCTACTTTTCCGAACTACTGCCTCCCATGTAGCCCAGGAGTCCTTCGACTCAGTAATTTCACGATGTGTAGGCTCAGGGAGTGGTTCCTCCAATTCCATACCCCTTTCTACAAACCATTCCCGATCATCTAGAGATTCCGCAAACTCTTGGAGATCAAGCTGTGGGTCCCTATCCGCCGGTTCATCCACACTTTCCCCTTTTACCGACAGAATAGGAACTGACAGAACTGCAACAATCAGGTATTTGGCAGCGGTGGTATTCTCATCTAGCCCCTTTGGAAATGGTCCGGCCGTATCTATACTCATGCACCAACCCTGTGGGGCAAGGACTTTCCTATGCTGCTTGTGTCTGGCCCCGCCGCGAATGCACTGCTTGCAATCTCTGCGAAATGGCGTGTGATTATTGCGAAGGTGCTCTATGAAACCAGAATCCATCGCTCTGAGTCCCTTCGGCACCTGCTCCGCAAGTGCTCTCGCCAACATGTTAGTCACAGCAATCCAAAGCCCTGGGCTCCACTGAGACCAAGACAACCCCTTACCCCCGACCTTCGGACGAGACTGGAACCCATCATCCCAACAGTCCACAAGCAAAGGATCCGGATACATGTTTGTATAAATGGTGGTTGGCCTTACCTTCTGGTGCCCCAACGGTCCTTGATGAAAGGAGGTAGGTGACAGCTGCAACTCCTTTGATATCGCTTGCCACTCTGGTGTGGCCCAGAACGACGCGTACCCGAGCTCAGGTTTCGTCTGCTCCCTCAGGGCAACACCTACCATACCCCCATCCTCAGGGTCCTCAGGATGTTCCACCAGGCAGTGTGGGGTCGGCTCCTTCAGAGCCTCATTCGAACCCTGCGCCACCAGCATCAGCACCATCATCCTCATCATCAACACGTCATCTATCCTGCGTTGTGCCAGCTCTTGACATGTCAACTCCCCAACACCGTATTCACCAAGACTCTCCCCCCTTACTCGAAGAGGCTTCACACCTGAGCCTTGCTCACCTACTGAGTACCGACACGGCGCAAATGTCCTGCCAGGAGGGGCTCCGATCACTGCACGAACTCTTCCTTTAGCAGCCTGCCTGAGCAAATACTGATAGGTACCTTCCGCCAACAGGTCTTCGGCTGTGTCAACCGGCACATGGATTAGCCCGTGTTTCTCGGACACTCGATCAAAAGCCTTTCTGCCCTCACCACAGAACAGATGAACAACTAGGCCTTTCGCACGCTCAAACTTCCTCCGCATCCTTCTGTTCCATGTGAAAGACTCACCAGCTGGATCTTGCACAGATGCAACCGCCTGCTCCCTCAAATCACTAGGCGTATCCCCAAACACTTTCTCAACCAGCTTCTTTACAGCTGCGTCTGAGTGCACATCCCGACGAACAATCACATCAGCAAGCTCAGCATTACTCAATCCAGCTAAATCCTTCATCAAACAGTGCAGTCGTGCACAACGACTCTCCCCGCGCTGCACCAAAGCCTCATATTCCCCGATAAGTTCCAAGGCCTTCTGCTCAGAGATTTCCGGGCAACCAGTGCTAACATCCGTATCCAATACACCCCGCGAAGGATGCCAAATTCTACAACGAGAAGAATCCCACTCCACCTTGTAGCCAAGAGCTAGCAACGCCCGAACAGAAAGGATCGGACTCACAAACGTCTTGCTCAAAAGCGTCCCTTGGGGATTTACCAACAGCGAGCATTCGCCACATGCTAGTCGGACTACAACACTTGGCATCTCCATTTCATGACTCAGAGCTGTCCTTAAACATGCAGTGGCACCGCCATCTATCAGACCACGCGGCTCGCCTTGTTGAGCTTTACAGAGCACTTCCGTCGCAGAACGAATGTATGGCCTGATCGCCGCAAGCCTCAAGCTTTGAAGCAGCTGGGCTGCCTCTTTTATTGCATCTTCAGAAAGCCCACTAGCTCCCTTCTGTGCTCCTCCCGAACCCTTTGGTCCCTTAGGTGCACCCTGGTTGGGCTTCCCACCCTTCGGCTCACCCCCTGACGGTTTTCCCTTCCCTTTTGGAGTCTCTGTTGCAGCAGGTTTCTGGGCATTACCCCCTCCCGGAGCTGTACACTCAGCCTTCGCATGTGACCCTCCGCATGTCCAGCATTTCCCTGGGCGATCTGCCGAATGAGAGAAGTTACATGTTTTCCCATACTTACACCCGGCATCTGTGACCCACCCTCGACATGGAAGCTTGGATTTGGCTTCGGGCTTCGGCTTCTCGGGAGTTCCCTGGGCCTCGGAACCCTTTTCAGACGACTTGTTTCCACCCTTTCCTTTATCCACTGCTGCTACACGAGGACGCTTCGCTGATGTATCCGGCATTGCAACGGCTAACAGCTCAAACTCAGCTAGGAGAGTAGTTACGTACTCTTCCACGCGCTCATGAGTCGGAACTGTATCCAACTGCAGCTGCATGCGAACACTGTGCATTCGGAAGGACAGTGCAGGATGAGACTGCAACAAGGCATGCACGCTCTTGTCCACGCCTTGCAGTAGCAAAGAGCTATCCGGAACTGAGATCGACATGGTATTAGCACGCTCCAGATGCCTGAACCATTTCTGAAGCCCTCCAACTGCCGACACAGCAGTATCGAACACCTGCAGTGATGTCAGGCCACGCAGCAACTCAGCCCTCTCGTTTAGACCACCTGGTTGATAGATTCTAAGCGTGAGAAACAACAGTCCTACACACGAGACGTTGCGACTGGAAAGGGCTTGTTCATATACAACATTAGGGAGGGCTTTAGAGAGCATAGCAACCCCCCTCGACTCAATCCTGGTGAACATGTCTCCCTGAAGAGTGCTACTTGGCTTCCCGACAATCTTGGCACGATCCAACGGTTTGGCACTCGACCACTGCTGATAGGCATCCTGGGATTCCTTCAAAACCCTCGCCCACCAAATGTTTGCCCTCGGCGCTAGATCGCTCATGAGAGGACCGATCTTATATATCCAGTCGTTGCATCGCATGGCTGGGTTCACCTCAGAACTTGGCGCAGCTAAAACCGGCAACTCCCAATACGTACGATCCCCCGGTACAAAGTCTTTCAGCCCTGAACTAAATTCCAAAAGCCCATCACCCTGACCACTGCCCTGAGCAGCCTGAGTTTCGCCCACTACAGGTGTCCTGGGAGGCGGCCCTGGCGGCAGTCGCGTTCCCCCCGGCGTGGCCGGTGACGCATTAGGATGAGACCCTGACTGAGGCACAATCCTGGAAGGACTCGGCTGAGGTGACCGACTAAACTTCCTTGAGTATCCCTGCCTTACACCAGTCGGAGACCTCTCCGCATTCCTTACGGTCCTACTCGGCCTATCTACAGGAACAGGGGGATGTGGTGGCGGTGGTGGAGGACTACCATCGGCAGTACGAAATGGAGACGCTGCTTGTGGGCTCCACGGGCCCTGAGGTTTTCGCGGCCTCCCTACATTGCACGGAGGCGAAAGCGCAGGTGGCACAAATGTACCTTCAGGCTCTACAGGAGGAGGGGCAACCACGTCACTACTCTCAAGAGCATAGTACTTAGGTGCTTCTGGAGTCAAGATCACCTGACCCTGATGATCATAAACCCCTTCCCTCAACACTCCGTTTATCCAAACCTGTACCTTCCTACCTGCTAACCCACTCCCATCTACATTTCCATCCTGCCGCTGGCGCGATTGGGTCCGCTGCACAGCTGACTGCATCACAGGCTGGACCCTTGGATCCTGATCAGTTCCTTCGGGACTAGGATACATTTGCCTATCTTGCTGGCGCGAGTGAGTCCGCTGCACAGCTGACTGCGTAGCAGGCTGGACCCCAACACTATCCTCAACCTCCATAGGCCTCGACCCCTGAAGATCTAGATCAACCTGAAACCAGGAAGGGTGCACAGCAGACAACTCACCTGGACCTTCTTCCAAGGATAGATTCTGGATGGCACGGGTTGCCTGAAGAAACTTATCCCCTGGCCCAACGCTTGGCATTGCAGTAGGCATAACATCATCTCGGGACTGTTGAACGGAAGCTCGAAGAACGTTATCCCCTGGCCCGGCACTTGGCATTGCGGCTGGCATAGCTTCATCTCGGGATTGCTGGAAGGACGTCCACGGCGGACTGAAGACTCTGGAGCGGCCGGCATTCAGGTCTATACCACCCTGATTACCTATACCTTTCCCAAGCTTAGCCTTACGACCAAGAGCTCCAAACCCTCTTCCCTCAGCTACCTGGGCCAAACTGGGATTCCAGGTTGGCTCAGTGTTCCTTGCTACGCCTGCACTACTCTCGCGACCAGGAACTACATCTTCTACTCGGCTACCCGCTTTCCCGATAGCAGTAGCTCCCTTAGGAACCTCTCTACCGCTCTGGCCCGACTCAGCTGAGCTCCTCGAAGCCACATCTCCGATCTCACGCCTCAGCAGCTCATTCTGATCCATAAGTTGGTGTACCAGCCGTTCCAGGAGTTCCACTCTCCCTTGCGAATCAGACTGCTGTCCCAGCTGGCCTTGAAACAAAGCTTGCAACGGAAGAACTCCGCCCCTTTCAGGTTCACGGCCTTGTCCCCCTGAAGCATGACCCACATCAGGCACCACACCATTGATCAAGACCTCTCCAGAATTCACACCAGGCTGTAGACCCATTTCAGGATTCTGAAATTGTCGTTGATCCCGACCAGCGGTCTGGACCCCGGGAGACTGCTCCTCTCGACCATCCCCTTCTGGAGACGCTACTCCCTCGACAGACTCGAACTCATACTCAGGCTCAAGCCCTTCAACACCGGTCAGCACATCACGCGCTTGCTGCTCAGGCGTCCTCTGTCCAGCACCAGTGTTACCACCATCATCGATGATTCTGGAAGCCTCCTGGAAAAAACTCCTCTCTCCAAGGGATTCCGGTCCGCCTGAGCCCTCCAGGGTGTTCGGATTCAAGAGGGTATCAGGTCTTACATGCCCCTGCTGGTACTGCGGCTCATCAGCAGACCCAGCGGATTCCATGGCGGAGGCGCAGTGTTACGAACCACTTGGGCTCATAACCTGCCCGTTGGGCAGGCAAGAACTCAATGCCCGACCCGACTGCCTTTTCCCGGCAGCGCAAACTCTCACGAAACGAACTGTCAGATGCTACCTGATCTGTGAAAAGAATCTGTTCAACTCTAAGCTATTCTGAGAGAAATGAGTCTGGAGCCCTAGCAACTGGACCAAACCGGACCTGAATGCCCTGACTCCATGCCTTTGAGCAGCATGCTCTGCACACGAACTGCATGCCTGCACATCCACAGTCACTAATAATTGTTAAGGCCCCTATATTACAGCTTTCTTTCAGTGGCTCGGACGTTCTGCTCGCCAGGCACTTCAACAAGCAGTTTTCCGGCGAATGGATGTGGATCAGGCCGCTTTACGGTTTCGGACTCGGGTTCCAAGCGGAATGTTTCATTACTGCAAAATGGGAGTTTCCGAAAATAGGGGTACCTTATTTTGGGGTCCTTATAATAAGGATCCTACTGTCTAGGGTACTATAGTAGGGTCCCCTATTTTCGGAAACTGCCAAATGACGAGCTGTTTGAGAGTTGTTCTCAGGCTTTTGATAAGGGCTTTCTCGCAGGCTTTATGGTTGGTTTTGTGAGTTTTGACAAGAGCTTTACAAGGGCTTACAGCGCTTTGTAGGAGCGTGTCTACAAGGGCTTTCCAGCGTTGTTCCAGGGCTTCGTGTCAGAAAATGCTGGGGTCTACGGTTGAGTAGTTCACATTTTGGTTTCCCGAGGCTTGGAGATTAACGGCTCAGCTCTCCGGTGTAGGGTGTAAGGGGTTGAGGCGGAGACTGCACTGCAAGGGACCGCGCAGACAACAGGCCAAGTCGTAAAGCAACCCCACATCACTGCGCATGGAACCCTAAGCTCTCAAAGGCCTCGGGTGAAGTCCTGAAGCTCTGAGCTCATGAATCCCCTACGTCACGATCTCCTGTTGCTCCATGGCGCTAATTTTCTGATTCTGAGAAGCAGGATGAGTTCTTGAATGGCGTGGAGCTGCACCCTTTCGCCGTTCACACAGGCGGCTGCTGATTTTGGGAGGTCAGGGGCGTGGCTAAGTGGAGTTCAGGAGTATCCATTCAGCACAAACCAGACTCTGGCTACCCTAAGGCCCCAAAGTAGCTCTTTTTTGGGGTTCATATGTAAAATCCTGTAAGGTAATCCCAAAAAGGAACTACTGTGGGGACTCTGGCCAGACTCGTCCTCCGTGCATTTGGCGCGCCAGCAGGAGTCTAAGAAGCCTTCCAGGCCGCCAGAAACTCAAGCCCGAAACTCGAAACCCTAGACAACCGCCATAGAACCCTTATAGAACCCTTACAGTAACCCTTAAATGAACCCTTAAAGGAACCCCTAGACGCCCGAAGCCCGAACCTCTGGAGGCTTCGAAGGGGACGTCCCCACTTGGTTCGAGGAGTGCGATCTCTCAGAAGTCCACCCATGGCAGCTGCAGAGTTGGGCGGGTTTAGGGTTTTAGGGTTTTAGGGTTTAGGGGTTTTAGGGTTTAGTTTAGTGTTTAGTGTTTTAGGGTTTTGGGGCTTGGGGTTTAAGGGTTTTAGGGTTTTAGGGTTTAGGTTTTAGGGTTTAGGGCTTTAGGGTTTTAGGATTTAGGGTTTAAGGGTTTATGGGTTTTTAGGATTTTAGGATTTTAGGGTTTTAGGGTTTAGGGTTTAGGGTTTTAGGGTTTGGGGTTTAAGGTTTAGGGTTTAGGGTTTAGGGCTCAGGGTTTAGGGTTTAGGGTGTGGTTTGGGTTGCAGCACCTTTCGAGACGTTGCTGTCGGGCCCGCTGCCTTCATTGGCGAATATTCCCGACATAACAAAGCACTCTTTTCCTGAATCGATGTTTACCACCCTTACTCCAAGCCCTCATTCATAAAACCCTTGTAGAATCCGTATTGAACCTTTCTAGTTCTACAGGGAGCCTAGAGAGGTTCAATAGAGCTCTTAGGGCATTATCTTGGGTAATGTATAGGAGGGTGAGTACTGCAACTGTTAGCAGTGTTGTCGCACCAGGTCTTCATTACAGCGTAACATATCCCAATGCCCTGTCTATTCGATCATGATAAAGGTCCCCATACTAGTGGTGGCCGCAGTCTCAGTTTGGGCTCGCAGTCACCTTCTTTGGGGAATTTCCGCTGAAGGACTGAAGTCCTGGAATTCTGATTCTTTCGCCCGTCCTTGGTGTAGCAGAGAATTTAGTTTAAGTAGGGACCTCATCGAGAAGTTGCTGGAACTTGAGGGAGGGTTCTTGGAGGATCATGGGACTTAGTAAGTAAGGCTATAAGTACCTTAATTGGGGTAATAAGCATAGTAACCCTAGTTATAACCCTAGTTACTAAGTCCCATGATCCTTTAAGTTTGCAGCAAGATCACGACTGAGGGTTCCCTTCAGAAAGTGAGGGCAGGTTACTCGGCTTACTCTCACTCTCACCTCTTGCCGTCACAGCTTGGCCCAGGTACGAGCTCCTGTGCCAGGCATGGACCCAGAGAGCGCAATATCCCTGAGTTAAGTTTGAAGGTATTCGGAATCTTGTTTGATTCAGGGGTTGTGAGCTTTCCGGAGATTGCTAGAGGGAAGGGCAGAGGTGCCAGGAGCAATTGCAGAGCAACGGGACTTGTGGATAAGGTTTGCTCATGCAAAGCCAGTGACCCGTTGCAATCTTTGCGTCATCGTCACCATGATTGCCATCGTCATCGTCATCACAACAGTCGTCACCAGCATCGTCATCATCGTCATAATGGTCACAGAGACGATTAAAGTCATCATCAAGAACATCATGTTCATAGCCACAATGGTCATCATCACAACCATCATTGTCATCGTCGTCGTCATCGTCATTGTCATGGTCATCGTCGTCATCACTATCATCACCATCATCACCATCACAACCACCACCATCATCGTCATCATCACCATCATCATCTTTACAATCAGCGGCATCAACAACATCAACGTCATCGCCGAAATCAGTGTTGTGATCCCCATCCTCACCATCACCGGCATCATCGTTATCATCAGTGTCGTGGATGTATGACGAGGGCTGCTTTCGTTGCCAGAAGTAGCGCCCGCCTCCCCCCCCGCCCCACCAAACAACCACCCCTCAGAAACACTCGCTTACAGCCTTACAGCACATCCGGCAGACACGGTATTTACATTATTTTTCATGTACTCAAAGGCTAACCACCGCATTTCAGTACCGTTGCTGCTTCTTGGGTGGGGGAGGGGGGAGGGGGGGAAGATGACGTACTTACAGAGAACATCCATTTACCATTTTTTACAGTACTCTCGTGATGTCATAGTCCAATACCAGCGATGATGATGCTGATGATGATGATGATGGGTTTACGAGCCAGGTGGTTGGTAGGCGGGTGGCTAGAAGTAGTATCATGAGTAGAGCGGTCATCTGTCTCAAGTCTTGAAAAATGGGACTGATGACCGTGTTACCATTCTGCACTATCCTGCTATGTATCCTCAGTGGTATTGAGGTATATACCCATTGTAATGCTGCGAGATGACAAACACACCCAGCGACGATGTTCATGCAATGAACTGGCTGCGCAGACCCAACACATGTTATCCACTACCTTACAGTTTTGCAGGGGGCTTGTTCGGTCTTGCAGGTTCAACGTTTCCATAGTTGTGACTTCTTCACAAGTTGGGGTAGTTCCAAGTTATTTGAAAGCTGGCTGTGTGCAGCGGTTTGATATGTTACTCGTTTCTAAATCTCCGCAGCTTGAGGGCGCAAAAGACACATTCCCATGTCAGACTATTCAGTTTCTACCCACGAGCCGTGGACATTGCAGTGCAGAACAACTGCCCCAAACACGGGGATGATAGAACCCAAAGTTTGGGCTTAGGGCTTCCCTGTGCATCCAGCACAGACTTCCTCCTTGCCCTATAGGATATCTGAAACTTGAACTTACGCAAATCTTACAATGACCCTGATCACGTACACCCTAAAGTTAAAAGCGTGAAGCTCCCGAGCCCCAAACCTTTGACAAAGCTACACTACAGTAGACTGGGCGTTCTTCTGGTTGGCTCTTAGGACTTTAGCTTTTGGGGTTTCTATATGAACTATAAAAAAGGAGCCTAAAAGTTTGACTTTTTTGAGGGGTTCAGAAGTCGGCCAAGTAGGCTACCCATAGGCCCCATAGTAGTTCCTTTTTGGGATTGCCTTATAGGGTTCTATATAGGAACCCCAACATGATCTACTTTGGGGCCTTAGGGTAGACCAGACCATTTCTGTATTTGTACTATACTTAAAGGATCATGGGACTTAGTAACTTGGGTTATAATTAGGGTTTAGGGTTTAGGGTAACTATACTTATAACCTTAATTAAGGTACTTAGAACCTTACTTACTAGGTCCCATGATCCTCCAAGTACACGAAGCAGGAGTATGGCTGCGATCCTGTGCGCGGCATCGACCAGCGGAGCTTCTTTTCCATGGTGGTCCCGCCGGCTCGATTTGGGTTTAGGGTTAATTTAGGGGCCAAAATAATTTCCAAGACTATTTTGGGTGTTTCTTATTATTGAGGCAATATAGGGCCTTAAACAATTTCCTATACATTTTTTTTTTGTGAGGGGGGGTCCTTGTTATACAATGGGCGCTCAAACCCTGTTCTAATTATTAAGGCCCCTACAGTATGGGGTTGAGTTACATTGAGTTGTTTTGCAAAATGTCTACGGTAGTTTGAGCTGTTTGCTTGTCTTGGTCGCAATCAATCTTGAATCAGACCGTGCACGATGGGCCTGGGCGTCGAGGTCGATGCGCCGAAGTAGAAGCTTACTACGATCACGACCACCATGCCGACGATGACGACTGCTATTACCAGAACCGACGCTGCGAATCGCATCATCATTAGTCGTCAACAGCTGTTTTGTTGTGATTTTGCAGCGCAAATAAACCTAAGAAGTCTTCTCGTGCTGGTAGCATTGACAAATCGAACTTCAGCAAGTTTCAGAAGTTGCCTCGAGACTCTCGTCTCTGCAGTGTTAGACACAGAGTCGCAAGAAGAATATAATGAGGTACGGTTGATGGTTAAGGGTCTTGGGCCATTGCCCCGACTAGTTGCAGTGGTTGGTTATCTTTATCACAAGGATGCCACCCTGTAATAGTGGTATAATGGGAGTATAATAGGAATATAATAGGGCCCTAATATAATCCTTATAGTCACTTTCACAGGGTGGGGGCAGCTTCTAAGGCATCTTCGTGATGCTTCAGAGCCAGGACACATCCTCCGAGTCGGGATGCTACTGCTCTGACGAGGAACTCGCCTGGGCCCGTGTGCGAAAAAAGCCGTAATGACTGGTTTAAGGATCAGGGAGCACGTGCTTACGACTATCTTGAATGCAGGGCACGGATCCAGCATCTAAGTTCTGTCGAAGTCGTTGTCGGGCAGGGTTCTAGGAGGCAATATAGGAGCCTAACTAGTTACAGATGTTACTTCAGAAATCCTTACTATAACTATAGTTTCGCTTGCCCAAAGCCCAACTCAGCGTATTTCGGCGACCATATTAATAAGCAGTTGGATAATGTAGGCCCTGATTAAGAAACCTTGGGCCTTTATTAGGGCTCCTTATATGAGTCCTATTGTTTTGGGGTTATAGGCCCGGGGTTTCTTAATCAGGTTCCTAAATTACAGCCCCCACTCTGTAACAGTTGGGATTTTCATGTACATATATATATATATACACATACATATACATATACATACAGCCTTGATGATGACCCCTGATATTACCTGTTACAGGGTGGGGGCAGTACCCAATGCAGGCAGGTCTTTCTTGCCCTTGGTCGATTTCGACGTCCGCAGCTTCGCCCGCAGGGCCTACAGCCAACATAAGTGAACTCTTGCAAAGCCTTCGCGCAAGACCTCTGAAACTCTCTGAGCCAGTCATGCCTCTCTACAATCTACATCCCTAAACCCTAAGCCCCTAAACCCCTAAACCCTAAAGCCCTAAAACCCTAAACCCTAAAACCCGAAAAAAATAAAACCCTAAACCCTAACCCCTAAAACCCTAAAACCCTAAAACCCTAAAGCCCTAAAGCCCTAAACCCTAAAACCCTAAACCCAAACACCAGCCAGAGGCCGCTGTTCTGAGGAAGCTCTCCCAGAGCAGCACCATGGCCCCACGCCAGCGTCCCAGCCGAGGATTCTCCCTAAGCCCTAAACCCTAAACCCTACACCCTAAAAAAAAAAAACCTACACCCTAAGCCGTGTCCGGCCTCTGTGGATTGAAGCAAGTTTTTGAAGACTCGCTGCTTCTTGTTTGGGTCCGGCTCCCCTTTTTCGGGGTTTAGGTTTACTACAGGACGTATACTGTGGATCGTGCAGCTTCCAGGGTCAGAGCCATGCCCCAGTCGAATTGGTATGATTCTAATTTATCGGGCGAGGTACATCTGGTGGTCACTCTCGGTGCGTGGAGATCTTGCACAGGTTGAGGGCATTACCATGGAGTCGTGTTCGCTTTGGGTTCGTGGCGGCTTACCGTAGCGTTGTAACGTTTGGCTCGGTTCGGAACACCCAGCTCGGCCCTTTCCTCCCCCGCAAACCACCCTCCACCCTCCTGCCCCTCCGCCCGTCTTCGAAGGGTGGAGGGTGACGCGCTGCGGTGCCGGTAGTACTGGGCGGTGACGGTTCTCTACGCTGCTGTTAAAATGCATGGTTGAAAATTGAAATGCCGATGATAAATTACACACTTGTCTGCACAGTAAGCAATGGTATCCTGATGCCGCAAATAAATGTACGATAAAAAACATAACCCTCTAACCCGGGTTTAGTCCATAGTGGCCCCTGTTTTGCATGGGTAACGCATGTAATTGAAAGTTGAGGGCCCTGCATTGTAGCTTTACCCCTTTCTGGCTCACGTCTTTGATCCAGGCGACCAGTTGAAGTGCGATGTTTTCGGGCACTTCGACCAGGACCGACGTTTGAGGGGTTAGAGTTTAGGGTCCAGGTTTAGGGGTTAAGGTGTAGGGTTTGGGGTTTTAGGGTGTATCGTTAAAGTCCGCAAGGGGTCTAGTTTCCGTGATGCACCTCAGGTGAATCGCAAATCCCCGGCAGTTTATTTCCTCCCAAACCACTCCGAAGTCACCCGACTACCCCCGCAGGTTTTAACGCAAGCCGCAGGTACCTTTGTGAAATTTGTTGATCTCCTCAATACCTCTTTGAAGTTGACTCCTTATCTCCGAGAAAAATCTGCGATCATTGTCATCTTACGGGTTCACCAATGTTGTTCCCTCTTTGAGATCCCGACCCAACCTCCTTTCAGGGTCCTACGTTCGACACCTTCTCGAATCCATAATAGTGCCAGGAGTCCGAGTCCTGAAGCATTCGTATCGCATCCCCCGAATCACACCTCGTCCGTTGCCGGCCTGCTTCCCACCACATTTCTGAGCTTAATTCGCAAATTCGCGAAGCTCGTCTCACGCCTTTCGCTGGGGACGCAGCTTATTCCACGTCGCGCTTTAACCTTTTTTGGGTAGTATAGTCCCCATATATATATATATATATACATATATATAATCCCTATATTTTCACCCAAAGGTTAACCTTTAGTTCCCCATGGTTCCCGACAAGTAGGTTCAGGAGTTTTTCTGCCTCAGAGCCTCTTCCGTGGGAAAGAAACCCCTTAAACCTGCACCTAGGGGTACTAAGATATGATTTATTAATCTTTGGTTATTATGATAGTCCCCAAGAAACAGCTAAAACATCTGATTTTTGCTGGTGGTCGAAGTTTGGTATAGTGCATCCTAAAGCCTTAAACCCCTAAGCACCCTAAACCCCGTCCCAAGGTCCTAGGTTGTGGAAGTCCTGACCCAGGCCCTCGAAAGGATCCAAAAAGTCGATCCCTCAATGGGGGTTCCTATAAAGTACCCCTAAGGGTCCATGCACCCAAATAGTATATACTTTGGCCTTAAACTACTCCCTATATAGGTACATTGGGCCCAAAGTATATACTATTTGGGTACATGGACCCTTAGGGATAGGGCCCCAAATTAGTGGATCTACTTTCTAGATCCTCCCGGGGGTTTGGGGAGCCGTAACCTCCAGGACTCCGACGGGCGGCTGAACTTGCAAGAAGCGCGGAAGTTCGCTGAAGCTACAGGAGCTATGTCGGAGCTTCCGGAAATTAGGGGTACCTGAATTTTCGGGGTCCTTATAATGAGGATCCTGCTATTCAGGGTGCTACATTAGGGCAACAGGAGCTATGTGTCTGACAATAGAAGTTATGCAGGGTGTCAGGAGGTTTAGGTTTGGGTTTACGTGTTTGCGTCGGGGTTTTGCTGAAGGCTGGGTCCAGAAGCCTTATGCCTTTGCCCAAACCCGCAACACTGAACCCTAAACGGTGAACCGTACCCTGAAGCTTGAACTGTAAACCCTAGGATTCGAACTGGTCGTCTATTGAACCTGCAACGGTCAGCCCGGAGGGCGGGCCTCCCTTAGCCCTAAAACAGCAACACAAGGGCATCCCTAGCTCCAAAACTTCCCTAAACCCTAAACCCCAAACCCTAAACACATAAACCCTAACCCCTAAACCCTCAACCCTAAATCCTAATCATCCAACTCGTCGCTGGTTTCGGCCGAAGCCGAAGAAGTCCTGAACTGACAGGATTTGATGGCGACGATGCCACGTGGAAGGAGGAGTTTGCGGCCCTTTGCAAGGAGACGGTCCGTTGCAGATGAAGGTTGTCTCAAGCCTAGGTGTCATATATGAAATAACGACGCTTCATATCTGGGCAGAATGATTAGCACGGTCCGCAGTACAATCATACGACTACGGTTGCCAGGTTTGCGTAATGGATTCAGAGGCCAGGACCTTGCATCCTCACCATGGAGCTCCTGCTGGACTCAAGAAACTTACACTCCAAACACCAATCAGCCAAAAGCACCACCACAAAGTCCCTGCAGACATCTACTTCAACATGATATTGCAAAGGTTGAATGGCTAATATATTTATATCACTGCGAACCCCCCTTCAAGATGATGTTTGACCCCCGTATCTTCAGTTCTCCATGGAGAGTCCAGAACTGGACATCTTGGTGTGTACAGGGGACTGGGGATTTGGGGTTTTGAGGTTCAGGGTCTTTGAGGTCTTGTGGGTTTCGGGAGTTTGGATCTTAGGGGTTGGGGTTTTCGGGTTTGGGTCTTTGGGGGTTTGGGGATTTAGGCTTGGTTGATTTGGGGATTTAGGCTTGTGGATTTGGGGATTTAGGTTCAAGGGTTGCGCTGACTTCCCCAAGTTAAACCCTCCAATTCCTAAATCCCGAAGCATAATGTCGACCCCTGATTACCATGGCAGCAAACCTTCGTGCCCTAATCTTAGGATCCCGTCCTGTAATCCCTACATAGGGGAGGGGTTTCATAAATCAGTATGTGGAGTACTCGCACAAACCCAACCGGTGTAGCAGAGATTCTACTGCTGAGACCCTTAAAGAAAGGGCGGCTCCTTAACAGGGGTCTACATTCGTAATTTAAAGCACAAAATCCCTGATGCATGGGATTGTCTGTTTTATGGAGGTTTTCCTGTTGAAGTTCCGTACCATGCCCATTCTCCTTCATAGGACGATCCAGAATCCTACACTTGACACCGTATACCCAGACTCTTGAAGTCGTTTCATACCTTGACATAACTGGAGACTGCACTTTCAGTCTTAATGTGTAGTTCCTGATCTTTTGAAGATATTAAACTAACACTTGCTTTCCCCGCAAACCTAGACGTTTTACATCTTAAGCCGTGCGCTAGCGGCCTGATGGACTAGTAAATACCGTTAGTGATATCCCCTGGTAGCCCTCTTTCAGCTGTTCTAGTCATTCAGGCCCCCATCGCAAGATCTTGCAAAACCTTGTAGAACGTCACAACATTCTTCAAGACCCCAAGCGCTCAAATCTTAAGCGCGCCGAAGCCCTAAATCCAATACCCAGAGCACCGAGCCTTTTCGCAGCATTTTTTCTTCGGCCACGTGCGAGCTCCCCGGGCGCTGGCGCTGGCGCACGGGGTCAGAGGCCAGACTTCCCCAGAGAGGGCCAATGGGCTTGTCTAATGGTATTACAAAGGCTTCTGAGGGTCTTGTCTAATGGTATTACAAAGGCTTCTGTAAGAGTTCCATGAAAGGTTTGGGGCATAGGGTCTAGCGGTGAGTCTGACTTTGGGCTTTATAGGATTTATGGTCCAAGTATGCCAAACACGTAGGGCTTGGAGAAAACAAACGTACTTAGAAACCACACCCAATGAGAGGAAGGGAGCTTGGTTGGTGGGTTTGAGGGTTTCCAAAACCTTGCCGGTTCAGGAGTTAGGGCAGTGAGGCTTTGGCTGGGAATTTGGGCACTAAACCCTAAACCCCTAAACCCCTAAACCCCTAAACCCCTAAACTCCTAAACTCCTAAACCCCATACCCTCCGGTTACCCTCCAGGCCGTACAAACGACATGGGGCTCGGGGAACTTCAGTGTGGAGGGTGTCCATGCTTTGCTCTGGGCGTCCCCGGGGGAGTTTATTGATGGCATAAGCCCCAGCCGCTGTGAAAATGCGCATGTTCCTTGTGGGCCTAACGGTCTTATCGCAACGTTCGGGCTGAGAAGTTCTAGATTTCAGGGCCTCGTTCTACACCATGGTGTGCCGGCCGATTACAGGGCATTGCTGTGCACAAGTACAGCGATGGGAGGGCTAGGTCGGCAGACAGCAGCCGCATGTCTCTCGCACATCTCCAATGTAGGATTGGGACCTCAACACAATGAATAAGATTGAAAAGGGAAATCTCACAGCCCCGAGTCCTCAGCCCCATTCTTCGAGTGAGGTGGCCATGCCCAAAATGGTTACTTGAAGCCCTTCACCTCTAACCCATATGCTCTGAACTTGCACTGCCGGGTTCTCTTGCAAGGCATGGCGCATGTCACCTTCATCGCGCGGAGCTTGGATGGACTGATCTTGGTAGAAACGTGGGACGACTCCAACAAGGCTGCTTGGAGCTGCAAGAGAGGTCTAGAAAGTAAGAAGCTTTGGGGCTCCGGGAGTTTATGTGCTTGGAGAGTTGGAGCCCTGAGTATCATGAGTTCTGCATTTTATGTGTTGTTGGTGTTTGGGTTCAGGGCCGCAGAGGGTTGGACGGTTTCAGGTCCCTGGTCGCAAAAGCTGCGGAAACGCAGAATCCTGCATCCTCATGGTAGCTGTGCCTCTACCCATAGGCTCCATTGTAGTTCCTTTTTGCGGTTTCTATTCAGGGTCCTATAAGGTAATCCCAAAAAGGGGCTACTATGGAGCCTGTGGCTATAGCTCTTTCCCCCCAAGAAAAGAACCTACATACATTTCCAGGCGGGCGCTGCACCGTCTAACGGGCTCCCTAGTCCTGCTGCCTCCGTAAAACTTCTGCGGTGCTGCCTCAGCTGTACTGCAAAAAGTTGCGGTAGAATGCAAAACTCTTGGATCAAGGCACAGTTCCCCTAAACCACAAAGCCTCACCGCACTCAGCATTATGACACTGCGTCCTGCCTTGTCTTGCATACTTTCGTGCTGCCTCAATCTTTTCTGGCACTGCGAGGTGGAATGCATGAGCTTTAGTAGCATACACGTCGAAGCAGAGTTCATGGAGAGGCTTCTGAATATATCATGCTGATTATGTTTGTTGGCTAAAGTTGCTTGTTATGTAAGGTATACGATTTTATCATATATTCTAACTACCATATTCTACTATGGGTGCTTGTGCTCTATCAACATTCTACTGTCGTATGTGATATTGTGTGATTGTTGGTAGTGTATTGTATTCTCTTGAAACAGAATGTCTTAAAGCTCGACGAGACCCAGGTTTCGAAGCAGATCAAGGATCAGGCCAAGCAGCTCCTCCGCGACTTGGGCCCTCGAGGTTTGGTTTTGAGGGGTTCTTGTGTTCGCTTGTTCTGTTTTTTTGTTTGATTTTGTTGTGTGTGTGTTGTTGCTTTTGTTTGCAGGGGTTGTGTTTGCTTTTTCGGTTTTTGTGTGTGCTTGTTTTTTTTTTTTGCGGTGGTGGAGTTTGGGGTTTTGGGTTTGGGTGTTTAGGTTTTTTCTTTTCTTTATTAAGGCTCATATTGATCCGCTGAAGCCCTCAGGAAAGCTGCATAACATGCCGCCGAGATGTTCCGTCGAAGGACCGCGAGCTCCAGAAGACTGGGTATGGGACGTAAAGTATTGACAGTCGTAGCTGCTCAAAGATGACCCAACGGAAGGACCCTAAAGCTCAAGCTGTAGGGGCCTTAACAACTACCTATACTATTTTCGGGGGTTCCTTCTTGTAATTATTGTATCATGGGCCCCAAGACCTTATTCTAACTATCAAGGCCCCTGTAGGATTGGAGCTGTAGAGTTCGGGACGTGGGATCTCGTTACACGTTGCTTAGCTTTCTTGGGCTTTAAGTTGAATATGAGCATGCTTGAGGTTCCCCATTATCATGATCAAGGCCCCGAAATTATTGTGAGGGCATATAAGGGCTTTATTCCCGCGTAGCCCAAGCTTGAGCATGTTTTCTGAGTTCAGAGTGTAGGGATTAGGAAGTGGGGTTCAAGGCTCTTGATTGTTGAATCTCCTCTCCCTCAGTGCTGTTTATGAAGGGGACCCTGACAGGACTTGCAAGTCTGAATATCCGCACGATTTGAGGCAAGTAAGAGTCAGAGCTGAGTCATATCCATAAGTGCAGAAGCCCCAACCTGTAAGGTACTGACAACCCTAAGTATAACCTACTTTCAAGGTTTCATGATCTGTCAAGTAAGCCTTTTACACTCACATAGACCCCTTGAAGCCATGAGGTAGGCTTCATGTTACCGTCTTGGTGAGTGCATACGCAGCTCCTTATTGCGGCAAGTGAGGGTAAGTTTCGGGGCTTGATATCCGAGTAAAACCTCTCTAACCCTGTGGAGCCCAGTATAAACGTTAGAAGCCAACGCGGATGACCTTTCCTGGCTCTCTGCGCAGGAGCTGGCGAATTCGTTTTTCACTACACCATGGAAAATGGCCATCTGGCTTCGGATGGTGGGTGACGGGGTTTGGGGCTTCGGGTTTCCTTAGGGGAGGACCCATATTTCTTAAACCCCCCTTGTCTCTCTCCCAAGCAAAGCAGGACCCGCTAGTTCATCAGTGGCTCTCTGTGCCGAAACTGAGGCGTTTGCTACATGGCCCTCTTTGACAAGGGCGCCTCGGACGCATTCATATAGGGGCCTACATAATTACCAATACTATTTAATGCACTGATGGTATATTATGCACCAAAACCATATTCTAGCTTTTAAGGCCCCTATACTGTAGAACCTTACTATAGATCCCTTATAGATCCGTCTAAAGGGAACCCTATCAAGGCACCCTATTGCAATTATTAAGGCCCCTACATTACCCTGGCTGGAGCTCCCCTCGCAGGATCTTTTGGGTTTGCGAACATTCCAGGACCGCCCAGAGGCTCCATAGTAGTTCCTTTCTTGGGATTACCTTATAGGATTCTACATATTAAGAAGGAACTACCATGGCGCCTATGACCATGTCAACTTTTGGTGATCTGATCCGGCAGAGTGTTCTTGTGAACGTTTGAACTGTGGAAATCAGTGGGGGGGGGGGGGGCGTAAGGGCTCAAAATGTGGAGGGCTTCGGGCTATGGGGCCCTTGTGGGGTTCAACTCTGTCGAACCTACGTCCGGCATTGGTCTGCAGCCTGTCCCCAAGTCCGTAGCCCCAGGGTGACAAGCATCCAAATACGTGGATCTTAGATCCCAGCAACCATTCGGATTTAGAGTACATTCTTCCGGGGACTTAAAGCCCAAATTCTACAACCAACCGCAACGAACGGCCTGCGAGAGGGTCTTTACACGTCCATGCCTCGACCCGAACTGCTGGATCTGGGATTCAGAACCCAGAACCCTCAACCATAAGCAGCCCCAAACTCGGACAGCCCAAGGCTACCCAAAGAACCTGGCCTTTTGCTTCCTCGAGGTTGGGTGCTGCAAGATAAGGTGTTTTTGTTTAATTGGGGTTCTCATAACGGTCCTTCGGAGGTTTTATAAGGGTGTTATCGGGTTTAGGGGCCTTAATGATTAGAATAGGGTTTCTAAATGTATTCTACTATAATGCGGTAAGCAAGATTGAGGCTTCGATGACATGCCAAGAGTACCACCTCTTTTGTATGACCCCTACGAGGTCTATGCAACGGCTTGTTGTGGGAACCTGCATTGAAGAGGCAGGTTCTAGTAGGCTAAGGAAGCCTTTAGCCTTACGATTTTCGGGAATTGGGCATGTAGGGTGTTTGACTGTTTGAGGTGTGTGTGCGACGGAAAGAGAGGGCTTTTGTCGCTCTCCTTTGAGTCGAACGGCGCGAGACAGCGTTGACGAGAGTTTACCATGCATTTACATGGTTGTATTCGGGCGGTTCGGTCGATACCGATACGTATGCGGTGTTCAGCGGTATATGTATTGCCAGTACTGCGGAGTTTCGGTTCCGTTCGGTAGCGACACGCCATGCCGAATACTCACCAGACCAGCCACACCAGTCACACAATCATTCTCCTGCCACGGCCCTCCGGCCACCACCCTCCAGCCGTTCTCCAACCACCCACCAGCCCCTGGCCAGCCGCCCACCTGCCACCCACCATGCTGTGCGCCACAGCGAATTCAGGAAAGAAGAAAGAACACTAGACCTCAGCCCCACCCCATTCCGGACCGTACAGCCCTACCTTGCCCTGCGCCGTTCCAGCCACCACTTCGCTTCCAGCCACCTGCTTCCAGCCACCTGTAAACCCCAAACCCAAAAGCCTAAACCCCAAACCCTAAAAATCCTGAAACAGAACTCCGGGCTGCTGCAGGATATCCACATGCTCTTTCAGCAGGAGCTCCAGAGGGAGTTTGGCACAGGCCAGGGGGGGGGGGGCGAAACTCACGAAACCGTAGCCTGCATCTCCCCTATTCCTGGGTTCTTGTTAGAGGACTTAACTTAAGGTACCATATATAAACACCCTATCCTGGGTTCTGGGTTCTGAATCCCAAATCCAGCGGCAAGGCCTTGATTTTCGGGCTCGAAAGATTAGACTAGGGTTTTGGGGGCCCATTCCTCCATATTTATTAATAAGGAACCACATTGGTAATTATTTATGCCCCTATAATATCAATCTCAAGCCCTGAACCCCTGAACCTGACGCCTCGAAGGGCGAAATCCGAAATGTTGAAATAGAGCCTGTGTTGGGAATCATCCGAGCTCACCGGCTTAGGGTTTGGAGTATTTGGCAATCCGGAAGCCGTAGAGGGATCAGTTTTCTCAAAAGAAAACCAGACTGTTCAAGCCTCTCTTTGGTGTTTCGAGTTTGGATGAGGTTGGGGAACTTGGATTCTACGGCTGACGATTCGCAGTGAAGGATTTCGGGCCTAAGTTTAGGGTTTTGGTTTTGTTCAGGATCTTCTTGCAAAGCTGCCCTGGGCAGGTTCTGTAGACTACCGGTCTCACATTGAGACCATTGCGCCTCCGCTGCATTCAGCGTTCCGGCGCCTACACACATCAAAACAGTACTTACTGCTGACAGCGATGGACCTATGAGCATAAGAACTTTCATGCATGCGAGCAACAGTGATTGCACGCACTGTGCTGCCGTCAGACGGAGCAGAAGCCTGCAGCACAGCAATAGGAATAGGTGCTGCAAGCAAAGAGAGCGACAAGCGGAAGCAATCGGAGCAGTTCTTGCCATGCCCGCCATAACATGTTGCACCTGAACTCGGATCCCTACCCAAAATGGTTCATCCTAAATCTTGAAACTCTGGAACCCATCAGCAAAGCCTGTAAGCGGATACACTCCACAGTCACGAAAATCCAAAAACCATACAAAGCCGAGATCCCGAGCCCTTGCAAGAACCCTTTCTGAGGCCCTACATCAGAACCCATGTCCTTGAAGCCATAGACTTTCATCCTTGTCCTACAGCCCTGAAGCGAAGCCCATAGATTCAACTCCTCCCCTCATGGGGCTTCTTTTACTAGTGTGTCATAGGAATCTTTCCACGATTGTACAGGGTTTTTGTGTTTATGACTCCTCCTGCGAGGAGCCGCCAGGTCCATGGGTTCTTTACGGTCCACCGTAAAACGATGCTACAAGGGTTCTGTAAGGGTTGCCCGTTGGGATCTGCTTGGGTTCTGCTTAGGATTGGGCGTTTGGTGGTTTTGAACTTAGGGATTTGGAGTTTAGAGTTTTGAGCGTGGGTCAAGGGCCCCAAACCCTGACGTGGCTGGCCCAGGAGAAACCATACTACTTCATCAAGTTCGACAGGCAAATAACAAAGAGCCTTGGACCAGAAGGGCTTCTCGGAGACAGGGCCTTATCTTGCGTAGCGGCGTAGCGCTCGCTCTATTTGACATGGCCGGGGAAGTCTTTGGTGCCTTGGGATTTGAGGCTCAGGCCTTCGGAGCTTCATTCGGGTCTTGGTATGTTAAAATTTAGGGAATTTCTAGGAATATCTGGGCCTTATAACCTCTCAACATTCGGCTGTGCTTGACCTTGAAGACCAAGTGTAAAACCGAAGCCCCGACCCCTGCAGACTGAAACCCTTGTGCAGAATGTATCAGGTGAAGCAGCCCCCAAGACCCCATACTCTAGAACCCTACATCCCGAAGCACTGAAATCACTCAGCCCAAAAAAACTCAAACCTCTAAACCCTAAACGTGAAGGCCAACACCCCAACCCCCTTGAAATTCATCAAAACAATCCTCTCTAACCCTATAAAAACCGTGCAGACGCCCTATAAAGCCTGCGCGGTGCCGTGGAGCCCGTAAGCACGGGACCAGCGATTGCTGCTCCGGGACTAATTTCGGAGGTTGTATGATTGCTGTACTTAGTTGGAGTAGGTAACTTTGAACCTTTTTCGGGTGGTATTACAGGGGTTATGAGGGTTTGTCCCGTAGAGTTCTATAAGGGTTCTTCTTAGTAGTAGGTTAGTTAGCCTTTAGCCTTTTGGGGCGTTGTAGTCCCTATAATCCCAAAGGTTAACACCATAGGTTCCCGCATGAGACTCGACAAGTAAGATTAAAAGATGCTGGGTTGCCCAGAAGTACTGATTCTACGGTTCCCTTATTAAAACCTAATACCATAAAAAGGTACCCTATATATTATCAAGGGGACACCGGGGAACTTAGAATGATTTAACTTCAGTCCTAGGTCTGCTTCATATTATGGCTTTGTAGTAGATTATAGCCCAAAACGCTATACCCTAAACCCCAAACTCTTGTCTAAATATCGCATGGTCCCGACACTATGATTGCGCAGTGGGAGGCACATCACAGTCAAGGATTTAGGGTCTAGGAGTGCTTCTTGCAGAATCTCTTTTGGCAGGGTGGTTTGATGGGGCATTTCTGTATCTGTTCAGATTCCAGCTGAATCAGCATCTCAGCAAAAGTGAAAGCTTCAGTCCCCGATGTTTGAAAATTACGCCCGAAAGAACCCAGACAAAGCAGAACCCCCAGAGCCCCATTGAAAACCTTGCAGAGACTGTCAGGGCCGTCTAGAAAGCCCTTGTACGCATCAATAAAAGCCCTACACGCCAGATCGGAAGTTTCGCCGCAAACATGACAATATCTGCACGGCTCGGAGATTACTTTTAGTCAGGCACGAGAGGGGACGGTATAATTCATATACGAGCTGTTGGCTGTGTCTTGCATGCTCTGGCACATCCATTGCGCGAGTTTGTTTCTAGTGTTTTTCATGTCGCCGTGCGTGCCCGCGCTGGAAAGTACTCGCTTAGCTGCACCCCTATAGCAATGCTCTCGCCGATCAACTATAACTATGAAGGAAGCCCCATACACGGCCTGGGAACCCCATCCTTCTCAAATCCCCATAGAAGCCCCTTCCAAAATTCCATATCCCGCAACACCAGCCATGGCCCTTGGCGTTCTTCTGGTTGGCTCTTTAGACTTTAACTATTGGGTTTCTGTATGAACTAGAATAAGGAGGCCAAAAGTTTAACTTTTAGGAGGGGTTCAGAAGTCCGCCAAGGGCCTTAAAGTCTTAGAAAATCCTGGCCCTAAACCCAAAGCCAGCCCTAAAACCTTAAAGCTTAAGGCCTAAAACACTAAAACTCAGACCCTGAAGCTTTAAAGCAAATCAAATAAGGCTAAGGCTAAAACCCGAGCTCTGAAACTTAAACCCTAAAACCCTACTGGCTAAGGAAGAACACTGAGTACCGGGACCCGAAGTCCTCGAAAGCGCTCAGTAAACTGAGCCTCGGATCGGGAGCATGCAGAGCCCCTTTTTTTCTAGGGTCCTAGATGGTTCAGGGGTTTAGAGATTTGGGGTTTAGGGTTTAGGGGTTCAGGGGTTTGGGGTTCCAATTTTCGGGGCTGTAAGGGTTTACGGTTTGGGGTTTAGGGGCTTGGGGTTTAAGCTTTGGTGGATTTGTTGGTAAAGGGGGTTTGGTTAGGAGCTTGTTTGTTGGGCCCAGGTGTTTGCAATGCTGCTGTTTTAGACCTTACTTCGGTTGATGCTGCTGCCACTGCTGTTGCTGTGGAGGTGGTGGTGGTGGTGGTGGTGGTGGTGGTGGTGGTGGTGGTGGTGGTGGTGGTGGTGGTGGTGGTGGTGATGGTGGTGGTGGTGGCGGTGGTGGTGGCGGTGGTGGTGGTGGTGGTGGTGGTACTTCTCCGTGTCATCCTCGTACCACTGCTATATGTTACCAGCTGCTGCTCCTCCGGCCAGCAGTTGTAGGGTCTAGAGCTATGGGCTTCTCCCACAAGATCCCAGAAACGGTATGCGGCACAAAAACAGTGTTCCTACAACAAAAGGGGCTTGCCACATTTGCGCATATGCCCCTGCATGGGTGCTTACGTACGTTGTTGTTTGGGTTGAAAGACATGTTTTATGATCATGTTACCCGAGTAGCATGTCGTACACACCGAACGGTGCCGGCCTGCAGCATGAACCTCGGAGCCGCGAACTTCACGTACCTAAGTTCCAAAACCCGGGAGTTGAAGCCTAGTGTTCTGGTTGCTGAGGAACAGCAACCTCCAGGAAGTCTCAAACATCATGAGGCCTTCCTTCTGCTTGTCTCGGGGCTTTCCGAGCGAATGCCAAGATCCAAATCCCTCAAGCCGGGCTCTTTCCCGGGCCCTAAGACATCCGTCTAGACGGAGCTGTTGGTAAAGTTAGTATGTATATTCGCACTGGATCCTTAAGTACGTCTCAGCTTGGGTGTTCTGGTGTAAAGGCTTCGTGCTTGAGTCTCGGGGCGTGCAGGCTTGAGGACCTCATGCTCATAGGGCCTGTTCATTAGTCTCCTTTGCAGGAGGGGTTTATGGGGCTGTGGGAGGGTTTTTGGGGACTCCGCGCAATCCTTATCCTTCAACGGCGCCTGGCGTTCTCGACATCTGGGGAACCCCCAAACCAGAAGAAAACTTGGGTGTTTTGCAGCTACACTGTAAAGAGACCCAAGCCTTAAAAGCCTTCAAAACCTTGAAAGCCCAAAGATGTCTCTAAACCACCGGAAACACTCAATAAATCTTAAGCCTACCCCTATCCCTCCAAGGACCTCATTAAGGACCCCATAATGAGGTTCCTGAAGGCATAGGGTACAGTGAATAAAGATGTCAGGCAGAACATCGATGAGATTCTGAAGCGTGGCGAGAACCTGGAGTCCGTCGGGCGGAAGGCCTGGTGCGGGGTTTCGAGTTTACGGATTAGGGGTTTAGGGGTCGGGGTTTCGGGGTTATGGGTTTAGGGTTTAGTTAGAGTTTAGGGTTCTGAGTTCAGAGTTTCGGGTTTAATAGGGGGCCCCAATAATTGTACTTATTGTGATTATTGTCTGTTATTAGTACTGGTAGTAGTATACAATGTTCAGGGCCTAACGTGGTTGCATTATCTATGATTGTAAACTATACCCCCGAAACCTACTGTAATCCTTGATGAGGGTAGGGGGGCTTGTTCATCAAGGGTCTACACTGCAAGGACTTGTACAAACCAGCACAAAATACGTCATCATACTAGTGCAAAGGGTTCAAGCCGTGTTGAAACCACCGCACCGAAAATATGATGCTCAAGTGATGTCCCAAAAGCCAGGCCAACAGCATCAAGGAGGAGTCGAAGAAGTTCCGCAGCATGACGCAGCAGCTGAGCTTTCAGCTGCTTGCTTACTGAACTGGATGGGGACAACGGGTAGCCCTAATAAGAACCACTATTCACAGAATTCATATGACATCGTAAAAGCAAGGTGTTATCGCGGAAACCAATGGAAGCCGGTCTTCGGTTGATTCGGCGCTGAGGCTTTATGGGTTTTTCCGTCTTCGGTTTTGGGCGTTTCGGATGCTGAACTCTTTGGCTTCTGGCTTAAAGCTTAAAGTTTTCAGGCTTAGGGTTTAGGTCGTATTTAGTCTTGCCTCTGCAGCAAACCTTGGTTGTCGTCGTCAGCATCTGGCCAGCTGTATGGTACAGTATCACCGTGTCCTGCGCTTGCGGCTCACTAACCTTGTGCACCCTGAACCCAATGCAGATGCTTGAAAGAATGGATGATTAATATGTGGCGGGAGAACCCAAACCCTCAACCGCTGAGTGCCCCTCTCCGTCGCTCTCGCTCTCTCGCCCGCTGGCTCTCCCCTCCCTCCCCCATGCTCTCGCACTCGCTCTCGCTCTCGCTCTCTCTCTCTCTCTCTCTCTCTCTCTCGCTCCCTCTCCACCTCTCTCCCCTTCTCTCCCCCTCTCTCGCCCTCCCTACCCCTCTCTCCCTCTCAGTCTTTATGTCTGGTTATAACTACGTAAAAATGTATATGTATGTATGCATGGTTCGCCAGGTAGACAGATTGACAGCTAGATAGACGGATAGTTCGGCAGGCAGATAGAGAGGTAGGTAGGTGGCTAGCTAGGCAGGTCGGTCGGTCTGTCGGTCGGTAGGTGAGGAGTAGATCGGTAGAGAGACAGACAGACAGATAGATCGGGATGAGACATCCCCGGAAACCAAACCAAGCCGTCACTGACCCGAAACGGTTCATCAGGACGATGTTGCAGAAGACCCTGGGCCGGATAGGGTTCAGGGTAGTGGGATTACGGTTCAGGGTTAACGTACTTGTTTCGTTCTGTTCGCATCCGGGATTATGGCGCAGAGTTGAAGGTTCAGGATGGAGAGCTCCAGTTTCAGGAATAAGTTATTTCAGGCCTTTGGATTGAGGAGTTTTGTATAGAAGCCCAAATGTAGTTACGAGTAAGCCGCAATAAAAAACTGCGAGTCTCAAACTGTAGCCCTGGATCCAGTAACCTGTTGTTTCAAGAGCTTTTGCCGTAATCTAGGGGCCTAAATACTTGCCTACACTATTTTCGGTGGCTCCTTCTTGTAGTTATGGTATAATGGGCCCCAAAACACTATTGTTCTAATCATTAAGGCCCCTATATTAGCCCAAGACGGGGTCGGGGCCTCCTGTTTGGCAGGCTTAGGGGCAGCAGGGCACGCCCCACACCCTAAAGTATACAGTCCTTTAACTCGAAGACTTCTACAACACCTTGATCAGCAAAAACGCAATACACCACATTATATATACATTACATATATATCCATAGAATCCGTATTATGATCATGAGGTTATGAAAACCTTGCGAAGCTCTTTCCAAGCATTGCAAAGCCCCTGTAGAATACTACAAGCCAAGCCCTGCCAAACCCTGTAAAGCCCTCAATGTAGAGCTTTGCCGGCACCTTGCAGCACACCCAAAGCACCATAGGTATGGCATCTTCGTGGTCGTGGGACTGATGGTGTTCGTGCTCATTTGCTTCAAGCTTCTCAAAACGTGAGGCTCGTTAGCCCTGCGGTGTCCTGCCGCTGTCAGCCACAGCTTTGTGTGTGGAACTTGCAGGATCATGAAGCCTACTATCCGGGCCTCAACATTTACCTATACTATTATCTTGGGGGTTCCTCAATATGTGATTATAGTATAATCTACCCCAAAACCCTGTTCTAAAAATGAAGGCCCCTGTATCAGTCACGAGGCTACATGCACCAGGTTACCGTACTTGTGACACCCTTGTGCTTAGGGCTTCCTGTTATATTTTCATCAATACAATGTACTGGGCTTTGGAGAACCATACTTTAAAGCTTTTTTCGTAATGGCACCATTACGAAATACAAGTTTGTACTTTTTCCTCCCTGGTTACTTAAAAGCCCAGTATACCCCACCAAAGTTGAAACCTACTCCAGTTGCTAGGGCCCCTGTATTACTTCTACCCAACTACCTTATGCCTCCAGGGACCTTATTATGGGGTCCTTAAGGGGTCTAGGGCCCCAACTATGAGGTCCCTGGAGGGATAGGGCTAAGTCTTCTGGTGATTCACGACTCCGCCTCCGAATCCGCAGACTATGCCCGAGGCCCCCGAAATCCCGGATGTTCTCATCTTAGGGGTACTTAGAAACAATTTTTAAGTTTTTGGTTATTATAATCCCTAAGAAACAAGCTGAAATTATAATTTTTGCTAGGGTTCTAAGTTCAGTATAGTCAACACAAGGATGAACCGAGAAGCCTCGCGTCGGAAAGCCTGGACCCTGAGCCCACACCCATCGCCTCATAGTAACCTTGAGTATGTAGTGCCCTTCTAGTCACCTTAAAGTACCCCGTAGAGTAACCCTACTCTCATCCTTATAGGCCTCATAGCAAATCTCAAACCCGAAACCTTAATATCAATACCTCACTACCAAACTCGTAAAGACCACATGGCCGACAGCAGGGGCCCGCCAGTAGCACGTTAACGTCGGCTCGACTTGCAGCTGAGAGCCTCCGCGGAGAGAAAAGAGTGTAAGGGTCTGACAAGCGATTTAAGGGTTTGTGTAAGGATTGTTCTGAGGACTTTCATTTTTTGGAAGGGTTTCGTAAGTTCTTGTTAAGGGCTTTCTATAGGAGTTTTGAAGGTGTTTGTAAGTCGTTCATGAGAAGAGATTGGTAAGGATGGCTGTAAGAGTGTTATACGAGTTTAACGGCTTTCGTAATGGTGGTGTAAGAGTACTGTGCGGGCTTTGGATTTCTGGGGGCTCTGTAAGGGTTTTACGATTGCGATTCTTGAACTGCGGGCTTTCCCGTGAAGGGTTGGTTTCCCATGACAAGCATCGAATTTCTTCAGGGCTTTAGGGTCAGGGTAATGATTAGAATAGGGTTTTGGTGTACATTATACTATGATTGTAATAAGGAGCCCCCCAAAACCCTTTTCTAAGTATTAAGGCCCGTACATCAGGGTGTAGGGCTCGTTCAAAAAATGAGGGTCCCGTTTTCCGAAGCTCTCAGGAGGTTTGGTACAAGGTTTGTGCTCTAGGATTTGGGGTATTTGCTATCTTTCGTAAGGTTGATGTAAGACGTTGGCTTCAGAGATTTTAGAGGATGTGCCATAGGCCATAGGGGGCAAGGGTCCCGCGATGTTGGATAGGTTTGTATGATGGGCTTTTGGGGTTCTAATCTCGGCGGGTGTGCAAGTATCGGGGGTTGAGGAAACACGAGATGTCGAAATCCGAAGAGTCGGTGGCAGAGCCATAGTTTCCAGGGCTTAGGGGTCAGGAGGTAAGGCTTCCTTGGCTGATCTTGCGGGGCCGATATGGGTGGTTGTCAAAATTAGGACCCCTTTTGGGGGTCCTTAACATAATACGACATCTATTATTAAGGATAGCCAAGAAGGGACCCTAGTATTGACAACCACCCATGTCTGTTCTATACGGTTTAAGGTTTATGGTTTGAGTTTGGGGGCTTGAGGGTTTGGGTTCGGGTCAGGCCCGGGCTCAACATAGTATAGACATCTGAATTTCCGGTTTAGGGTTTATAGGGTTCGAGCTTTAGGGTTTGCGGTTTGAGGAATCTGAAGTAAGAACTAGTAGTGGTCCGCGCCTACAGCCTCCGCATATTCCCTGTTAGCACTCTGCCATACTATATCCGAGTAGTACCCTGCTCGAATCAAAGCGACCCGTGTATTGGGCTGTGGGGTGCACCAGGGCATGGACCAGTTACATGTGGGATTTCCTTGATGGTTCCGTTTTTTCCATCAGCGTCCTATGGTTACAGTGTCCATACAAGTTGAAATCAGGCTGTATACTCTTGCAGTGTTGTGCTGGGTTGACAAGGTTGTCGTTAATATGGTGTTTGAGATTGTGGCTGCATAGGAGCGATTGGTACGAAAGGCAAAGTCGCATAAAAAGCAAAGACCTCCCAAACCGTGTATCGGGTTTAGCGTTTAGGGCAGTGTACGTGAAGCAGAAAGGTTGTTCTTGATAGCATCATTGTGGTCCCGCTTCCACACAGGCAGTTTTCATCATCTCATCATCCCAGGGTTTCCGGAACCGGAGCCGCAGGGGATGTGCGGCTCTAGGGCTATGGCGGTTCTCCTAAGCTCCTCATCCTGTTTTGTTTCTCCAAGACTCATACGAATTCTTTGGCTTCTACTTTAGTACCATTGTCATTATACCCGCTTGACCTTTCGATTTCTCGGGTTTTCGGTGAAGCCAGAATCTTACGGGCGGTGTGTGGAGGGTGATATGGGGGCCTTCATAATTAATCCCGGAGGCCTGTCATGTCTCCCAAACCCAAACCCGCAAAAAGGAAATCTAAGCCGACCCAACTGCACACCCAATCCATGAAGCCGCGATGTCGATTAAAAGGACCTCTGAACGAGTCTTACAAGCCCTACCATGCTCAAGAAGAACTCTGCCCTCAAGCCTGCTTCGTAGCAGGAGTCCGGTGCCCGACCCAGTCAAGGGGCCAGCCGCCGAGGAAGGGTACAAAGTCTGTGTGTTTTGGTCTTTGGCATGTTCAGGAGTTTGAATCGGTTTCAGCAGGGCTCGGCTTGTTAGGCTTCAGGGCCAACACAGATCAGGGCAGTCGAGGTTCGTGGCTTCCATCTCTGAGGGTCCGACGGTTACTTTGTGCTATGTCCCTTACGCACGAAGAGGGGGCCCCCAGCTCTCAACGGAAAGCCCCACAGACCGAATGGGACACGCTTTTTCCCGCCGTGTGATTCTGAAGTCATGCTTAGCCCCCCCCCCCCCCCCACTCAACCCTAGCACTAGCACCCAAAACACCGAGTGCTAAACCCGAAACAGCTGACAGCCTGAACCCTAAAACCTGATTCAAACCAACAGCAGAGACATATGAATGCCAAATGAAAGCCCAGTTGAATCTAGCCGCCTTCAGCCGGCTGGTCGACGACAAGGGCGACCAAGGTCTGGATGTCTTAATTTCAAGGGCCTTTCTCTCGCTCTCTCTCGCTCTCTCTCTCTCTCTCTCTCTCTCTCTCTCTCTCTCTCTTTCTCTCTCTCTCTCTCTCTCTTTCTCTCTCTCTCTATATATATCTATCTATATATATATATATATATAATATATTATATATTGTAACCCCCCCCCCCCCCCCCCCATGGTCATGGTCCCTTATACACACACAAATTGATTCTCCCGGCCCCTCTGTGGCCTGGTGTGGCGGGTTGGGTTGTTCAACCCCCCTCATCCCCCTGTGGTAGTGTGGTGGGGGGTTTTGGGTTATTTAACCTCCCTCTACCGTGGGCTGTCGATGTCAGGTTTAGTGTTTAACCCCCTTCCCCCCTCCCTGTGGTGTGGTGGTGGGTGTTGGGTTTAGGGTTTGCACCCGCACTGCCAGTTTGGGGATCTTGGTTGGTTTTGGAACGGTTTACGGTTAAGGGGGTAAGGCCATATCATGTTTTGGCAACTTGCTGGTTTGAGATTACAGGGCCGCGTGTTTTCGGGCAAGGGTGAAGCACCGGGCGTCCCCAAATTGGGATTTGCGTGCCTGGTAGGGAAAGTTTGATGCAGGCTGGGTGGCACGGCAAAGTCATGTAGCAATTCGGGGGTACATACGGGAATAGCAAGGCTCTTGCATCAGGTTTCACAAGAAGCGGCAAGCTGATATTGAGTTCCGCTCCCGTTGTTCCAGGAATCGGGTCATTTCATACCTGATACCTTAGAAGCTGCCCCCACCCTGGAATAGTGACTATAAGGATTAGATTAGGGCCCAGTTATATTCCTATTATACCACTATTTTTCGTGGGGGCCACTTCTAACTTATACCTCCGTGATGCTCTGTCCTGTACGAACCTAGCTTGGGCCCCCTTCGGAGCTCCAGCCCTAAACCCTGAAACCGAAGCCCGACGGTGAGCCGAAACTTGGAGTCCTGCCCTGAAGCCCCAAAAACCTAACCTGCAGTGCTTCAGTTCTTAAAGGGGTCTTTTTTAAGGTGTAGGCGTCTTATATTAATAATGAATATTGCAATCGTTATATACTAATTATACACTATACTGCTATCTATTAGTAGTGCCAGTAGTATATGGCTTAGTGTTTAGGATTTCGGTGCGAGGTGGGTTCTCGTTAGTCTGCATTGAACGCTGAACATGTCTATACTTCTCGAAAACCCCACCCGAGACAACACCGGTCACCGTATGAGCCACAATCACTAGGTTCCTGAGTAGTACCCTTTTGCCTCTTCTAGTTTTGGGTTCCCCTATTATGCCGAATAGTTACCCTTATCACATCATGGACTTATTCCGGAACCTAGATCCCCGCTTCTCCAGTGCCACTTGAAGGCGCATACTGCAGCGACGACGAGCTGCGCGACATGCTGCAGGCATGAGACATTCATAGCTCAAGAGCCCTATACCCCAATGCGGCCACGGCCAGCTTGAAGGTAGTTGCATGTTCGGTGGGGCATCCTTCAACCAGACGCGATCACATCCTGACATTCTGAAACCAAAACCTCCCACCCTGCAGATTTCCAGAGCCTCTCTGATCGATCCCGGGTCGTTCGTTTCAAATCCCTGTGGAGCTTCGGATCCTTTGGTCCACTGCGGTCCCGACGCAGAGCCAATGCATGCACAGGTGCATGAACTGAGTCAGTCCGTGGATGGGTCAAAGTGGATGCAACATGCTCAAGCATGTCATGCCGATTGCTAAATTCAGGCTTGGAACCTGGTAGCGGAATATATCATTATCTTGTGGTGTAATTATGGAGACTTCTCGAATCGGCTCTGTAAATGTCCTCCTGCCCCATCACGAGTCCTGTGCATGGGATCCGCATGAACCGCGGGCATGTTGGTGTCGACTATAGAACCACTAGGCAGTAGTCCAGATCGCCGAGTTTTGGAAAGCCTGTTATAAATTTGCAACCATGGTAAGTCTAAAGTCTCAAGCAGCTTGTCGCTCTCCGCCCCGTGCGCTGCTGCAAGGTCGGCCCACCGCAACCTCAGCCGGCACCGGTCCAGGCAGCATCTGTTCGGATTTGCGGCTGCTAATATTCGACTTCCCTTGTTCTTGGCATCCTGATACTCAGACTCTTCTTGCTTCGATGGGCTTGAGTTGGACTTTAACCCATTTTGTGTGTGTACGCAGTTAGTCAATGACGCGAGCGGCACTGCTCGGGCATGCTGGTGCAGTTTCCTGGGGTTTCATTCTCGCTGACCGGCCCGATTATGGTTCCACAGGGTTTAGGGCCCTATACTTGAGTTGAATTGTTCACTGCACAAATTGCTTGAGCCGCATACCTTAAGACAATCTTTCGCGACATGCCCTAGACTCAACAACACCAAAATCCAGATGTCGTCTTTGGAACCCCAGCTGGAGTATCGGATGCGAACAGGGTCAGACGTCTCCCCTTTGGAACCACCCCTGAATCTATCTATCATTCTGTCTATCCTCCTATCTATTCGTCGGTCTGCCTGTCAACCTATCTACCTGTCGATTTGTTCCGCTCTGTTCTATTACGGCCTGTCCTTCGGATCCTATCCCATCCTGTCCTATCCTGTCCTCTATGTCAGTCTACTATGAGGCTCCCCTCTTGTCTCTGCTTCGATGCCGCCGTTACATGGGGCAAGGCGATGATGCTCTCGGCGCGGTGCCGTGTACATCTTCAGTCCGAAATCGTGCTCCCACCAGGGTGTCGTGGGTACTCAAAGGATCATGGGACTTAGTAACTAGGGTTATAATTAGGGTAACTATACTTATAACCCCAATTTGGGTACTTATAACCTTACTTACTAAGTCCCATGATCCTCCAAGTATTCTGGCTGCACCACTCGTATTAAACCATAACTCCTGCTCGCATTTCCGCCTCAACGTGCTCCCGCCACAGTCGTGCGGCAAGCCACAAGTGCATGTCGAGGGTCGCCACTCAGCTTACATGTGGGTAGTTTCTAAAGTAGGGTCCCTTTTCAGGGCCCAACAAGAGTACGCCACCTTATAAACAGGACCTTTAAAAGGGACCCCAATTCTCCGAAAGGTCCTGCGTGATTTTCCTTTTGAGTGCTGAAAATGTCGTAGCCCGCTAAAACACAGAAACATGAACCCTAAGCGGAACTTTCCAAACTCTAAACCATAAGCCAAATTCCTACATTCTCAACCATTGGCCAGCAGCATAGAGGCTCCGGCGCGACCACCCCCCGGGCTTGAGGCACGATTGGAGAAGTTCCGGCTTGGGGAGTCGCGGTTTATGTTTTTGGACCTGGATAATGTAGGGTTTAGGGTTGCCAGGCCTGAACAATTGCCAATACCTTTTGGTGCTTCTTGTTAGATAGTAGAATATACCACCAAGCCCCAGTCTCATTATTAAAGCCCCTATATAAACATGATTTCGGGCTTCAGGGGTTGTACGGTTTTGGGTTTCAGGGTTCCTGCTTCCGGGTCTTCGAGGAAGTTACTGTTGTTATGGAAATACAGGAGTCTCAACGACATGTAGTCGTACTCCCTGCTAGCCTTCGCCATGGAAACGCCTGTAGAGGCAGATCCAAACTTTCAACACTCATGTCTTTCACAGCCCTACCATAATTCAAGCCTTCCGAACACTTGGTAGCAATATCCCCTTTTGTAGCCCTATTATTACGACAAGAATCCGTCAACCCTCAAGGCCCTAAGCTCAACGCAGTTATCTTACTTAAAGGATCATGGGACTTAGTAACTAGGGTTATAATTAGGGTAACTATACTTATAACCCAAGTTAAGGTACTTATAACCTTACTTACTAAGTCCCATGATCCTCCAAGTACCTGAACACCGAAAGGTCCCCACCCATGCTACCACGCACACCCCTCGAAGTGGGAAAACCGGGCCACCAGGATCCGCGGTAGCAGTTCACCTTTTCGTGCAGCATCGTAGTATATGCCCAATTAAGAAAGGGGCCTTAATAATTAGAAGACGGTTTTGGGGCCCCTGATACTATAATTATCGTGAGGAAGCCACCAAAATAGCATAGGATTTTTTAAGGCCCCTACTTGGAGGATCATGGGACTTAGTAAGTAAGGTTATAAGTCCTTAACTGGGGTTATAAGTACAGTTACCCTAATTATAACCCTAGTTACAGGTCCCCTGATCCTTTAAGTATAGTATGTATTTAGGGGCCCAAGTGTCTTTTGGGCAGATGGGGGGTAGGCTTCATAGCAAAGTCCCTCGGATCCTGCGGGCAGCCTTGAACCCCAAACCCTAAAACCAAATCGCTAAAGCCGACTGAACCCTGACCCCATAAACCAACCAACACTAGTTCTCGCAAGCCTTCCTAAACCCTAAATCCCTTAGATACAGCCCCCCCCCTCAGTAAACCCTAAATCCCTTAAGCCAGCCCCGATTAGTTCAAGCAACCCTCGTCGAACTCTGTCGAACGCAGGAGCCTCGCACCCTTTGGAAATCTTTTTTCCAAGATCCCAGGCTCCCGATCGCCGGCAGCTGAAGGAAAGCGTGCGTGAAGCTCGGAGAAGGGCATTTTTTGAGGAGGGGGGGTGGTGTGAAATTGGGTTTTACGGTTTTTCTGTGGGGATAGAAGGGGTATTCAAAAAAGGTCTTGAAGGGTTTGTGTGTGTAGAGTTGTGGCGAATCTTACAAGGTTGCTTCCAGATTCGCTAGAGTCTTTGAGGGGTAACTTTGCAGGGTCTCACATGGGTTTCATCGGGCTTGGGGTTTAGGGCTTTCGCGACACAGCAAGTAGTCTTGAGCAGAACCTTTCTTGTCCCAACTGGCGCGAGCTAGGCTCCAGCCGCAGGTACGGCGTAGGTGGGTTCGTAGATTGCAGTGTTTAATATTAAGGTGTTGATGGTGGTGAGTTGCACTTCGGGATCCCTAGACGCAAGGATTCGCATGGGAACAGCCTAAGTATGTAAAGATGGAAACCGTTGGCCCGAAGCCCTAAACCCAAATCCTAAGCCTTGGCCCTCAACCCTATGCCAGAAAATCCCTAAGGCATTTAACCCCGTGCCGAACCCGAGAACACCAGTAGCCCTATAACCCCAGACCTTCCAAAATCCCTTAATCAAGGAATGTACCTTAATTCGTATATGGGATCCTATTATAATTTAAGGTATATTCCTTTATTAAGGGATTTTGGAAGGTCTGGGACTCCCGCGCCGAGGTTCAGCATGTTCGACTTGGACCGTGATGGTCGCCTAGGCCGAGCCATCGGGCCGAAACAACTTTCAACCGCTCGGGCCATTGTTGGAGTGTTCTATGGTCTCCTTAGGAATTATTTCTTGTTTTTGTTCATATAAAACCTAAGAGAATATATTAAACATATCATATTTATGATGGTTCTAAGAGGAGTATAGTATTGTGCATAAGGCATCGAGGGATCTCGAGATGTTTGGACTTCATGGGTGCTGCAGATTCCAGCTTTGAACGCAAAACGCCCCAAACCTGGGGTTTCGGAGTGTAGCTCTGAAGCTTTCCCATATGGGGGAGCTTCCACTTCCTAAAATAGTAGGACCCTTATTAAAAGGACCCCGGAAAAGGGGGCTTCTAATGTTCTGAAGCTGCCGTTTCGGACTCCGATAGCTGCAGAAACCTGAAGCTGCAAGCATACTCTGAAAAGGCCTTTGTTTGTTGGACCATGGGACATACATAGAAAATGCCAGTACTAGTAGTCTATAAGTCATAAGCAGGGTCCTGAGAGTTTGAATAGGGGTGACTTTACTTATGAGGCTGCGGATAGCTTGCTCCTGGTAGCTGCAGTAGTAGTAGTAGTAGTAGTAGCAGCAGTAGTAATAGTAGTAGTAGTAGTAGTAGTAGTAGTAGTAGTAGTAGTAGTAGTAGTAGTAGTAGTAGTAGTAGTAGTGGTGGTAGTAGCGGTAGTGGCAGCAGCAGCAGCAGCAGCAAGCGGTAGTAGTGGCACCTGAAAATAAGCCCGAAGCCTGTAGAGCTTCGAGCTCAGAGTTGGGGTTTCAGGGCTGGGAGTTTAAGGACCTAAGATGTTGAGGACTGGGTCCTCGAACTCTAAGCCCTAAGGTGCTATGTTCAAGTTTTCGGCCGTACTGGGAAGCTGCATGCATCAGGTCTAAGCAGGTCAGGCAAGACCGGGGTAGAGGGTGTGGGCGGGAAGGCTTCCGAGAGTAGAGAGCGTACCTAAACCCGGCCTGAACGAGAAAGTGTGGCAGTTATTTTGGACATGTTGTTGTTAGGATTCCGGGGTCCTGAATCTTACAAAATAAGGTAACGAAACGAGGTACTGTTTTAAGGGCGGACGTATTCTCGTCCACATCGCAGACAGCTACATGGAAGTTCGGAACATCGGGTAGGTCAACAGAGCCGTCGATTCCGAATCAGAGGAACTTCTCCTCAACCAACAGAGAGCCGGGACGTGGCAATACCAGGAACCCTCTACGAGTTCCCTTCCCTCAAGCCGGAGGTTGCGAACCGCAAAGAGACAGTATCCTCAAAGCCCCGAAGCATCCGCAAAACGGCTCCTAGGCCTTTCATGAGCTTACAAAACATCCCTCGTCCTTGTACTATAGGGGCCTCAATATATTGCCTATACTATTCTGCTGGCTCCTTATTATAACTATAGTATAATGGGCCCCAAAATACTGTTCTAACTATTACGGCCCCTACGTTGAAGCTTCAAACCCTGAGCGCATAATCTGCTGGGCTTAAAGTCTTGCTTTCTAGGACCAACTAGGTTCCTTTTGCGTTTTTCATTTCTGAGGTCCCGGGTTGAACCGAATGGCACGAAAAAAGGGCACCCTTATTATAAGTGGGTTACTCTTGCCAACTCTACACCCTTAAATCCGAAGCGGAGAGGCCGCGAGGAGCTTTGGGGATTTGCTCGGAGCAGCCCAAATTTCGACTGCGACGAGGAGGACTGGGGCGAGGCACTCGCGGGCAGTTCCCTGCTTACGTCTCACACGGTTTTTAGGCATTTGGGGTTGAGTAAGGTTTCGGGCCTAGGAATCCGGAATCTCTACAGTGGACGCCCCCAAGAACTGGCACCCCATCATTGGAATATGGGTTTTAGTAGGCTTTCGCTTGAAGATTGTTGTGTGGTTGCTTTAGGAGCCAAGTACTTGAACCGTACCCCGGTCCTGCCCTGCGGGCTAGTATCCTTAAACGATCTCCCGGGAGGTCTTCACAGAACTGTGCGATGACTATGGGTGCGACCCCGGCGAAGGCACACAAGCTCTCCGCCGCTACTATAAGGGTCGCATGGTGAGTGCTTCTTGGCTTGGGGTTTTGGAGGACATGAAGCAGGATTGGGGGATTGGTTCCATGGTTTATGAACAGTGCACGGTGGGGGGGTACAATTATTGTAGTGCACGGTGGGGGGGGGGTACAATTATTGTGAAAGTAGCGAAGAACCACCGTGCTTGACACTTGTCGTGCATGCTGCCATGGAAACGGTGCACAACTACATGTCAGCAAGTAATCTTGTCAAATAAACTGAATCCGAATCCCTATATAATTCCCAGGCCTTGCATGCACACACACCGGCAGTATAGCGGCCCGCGGCGCGCCTTTTGACTAAGGTAACCCTAAGCTGCTCGAGCTCAGCCCTACAACACCTACACTCCAATGAGGCAAGCCCGAAAGCTTGACTCGCTAGTTTGTGTAGGGCTGAGGTTTGTAGGGTTAGACACAGTTGGCTGTCCTCTGCTTCGGGTTTACGCATTGCTGCTTGCCGTAATTTCCAGCTACGAAAGCTAGCAACTATATCGTGAAAGAGGACGGCTCCGAAGCTAAAGCTGCCTCCCTAAATATTAAAACCCCACCTTGGGACCCACCTTGGCCCTATCTCCGCTCTGGAGGCCTTTCCAAGGAGGCCTTCCTCACGCTCGTGGATGACGAGACGGAACAGGTCCATTGCTTTGCTGTTAAGAAAGAGGAAATACTGAACAAGGTGAATAGTAACATGTATATAGTGTTGCAATGGCTGGTAGCGTTTTCTTGTTACAGTCGTGCTGGTTGTATGACTATGTTTCAGTATATTTTAAATGTACTATACTATGCCCGAAAACGTCTAGGGTCTATGTATTTTATGATCAGTATACTATACAAAAACCCTTGCTATGATTATTTGGGTCCTAAGTGTACAGAAGTCTAGCCCAAAACTCTATCCTAGCTGTGAAGACCTCTATTGTATGTCTAGAGTATTCTAGGGTTCCACTTACAATCTTACTATACTAGCTATAAGTACCCGAACACCCTTAGTCTAATTATCGGACCCCTACAGTACCCTAAACCCTAAACCCTAAATAAACCCCGTCTAGGGTTCGCCCAGGGCTGCTACTGCACGGAGAACGAGCTGCAAGCGATGCTGCGTCAGGGGCCACCCGTCCGAGCCCCGGGAATCTCTAGAGCGTACTGTGTTTAGAGTTTTAGGGTTTAGGGTAGGTTTTCAGGGCTAAGTATGACTAAGTCCCTGTAAAGGGGTTTTCTAAGGACACCACAATACGGGTTTTAGCAGTTTTTTGGAGGATTTTGGTACCTTGATTTTTTGAATACAGAGACGATCGGCATGTGGTCGAGTTGAGGCTGTCGGGATACGGCTTCCGAGCCTATGGACGGTCATCACCATGAGCAGTTCAGGTGTAGTTTGCGGCTGCAAGTCTGCCATGGAGAAGATGCCCCCCTAGCCCTTCTGGAAACCCCGCCTCATCTGCCACAAACTTCATGCAACATTCTAATACAATAAACAAAAAATGAACAAATGTATATATATATATATGTGTGTATATATATATGTATATGTATATGTATATATATATATATACATTATATATATATATATATATATATATACATATATATATATATGTACAAATAGTTACTATACTTGACCCTACCCCGCGGAGCCGGGTTTGCAACCCGGAGGCGGCCCTTTCTCTGAGCTGCGGCCCTACTGGGCTGAAAACCACAAGGCACAGGCCACCCCCGATTTTTTCATAATATGAGCAGTAAAGTACATATATATATACACGGTATAATATAGTATAGTATGTGTATATATATATATATATATACAGATGTATACATATATATATATATATTATGTGAGGTGAGAGAGAGAGAGAGAGAGAGAGAGAGAGAGAGAGAGAGAGAGAGAGAGAGAGAGAGAGAGAGAGAGAGAGTAAGAGTACAAAGGCCGTCTTACATTCAGGGTGCGAGGGCATGGAGCATCTGAATCCCTCAATACACCCTTCAAGCGACTACTTGGGGCGCAGGCTGTAAGTCCAAACTGCAGATTCAGCACCAACCAGCTAGCCCTCAACCACTGGCAATGTATACCACGGTGAACCACCCCTGCTGAAGGACCATCATAGCTTGATTTCACTTACGACCGTTGTTCCGGGCCATCGTCCGGTCAAGGCTCGACACTGTGGAAATCCCGCGCATCAAGATTCTTAGCCCCGAAATCCCGAGCTGCCCGCCCAAGCTGTCATTCCTGCATGATACAACCTTTGAAAGTTTGTCGCCGGTCTGGTTCCCAGGCACCACGCCGAGCAGGACCGGATCGGGTTTCGTGTTGGCCATCGTCTCTTTTGGGGTGTACACTCTCGGACTCAGTGTCTGTAGAGTTTGCTCCTACATGTCACGGCCTACAACGCTAAGCCCCAGACAGGGAAGAGGTCCCAAGCTTGCGGAAGCTTCCGAGAGAAACGCAAACCTTTAACATTTCTTGGCGTTCTTCTGGTCGGCTCCTTAGACTTTAACTTTTTGGGTTTCTGTATGAACTATAATAACGAGGCTAAAAGTTTAACTTTTAGGAGGGGTTCAGAAGTCCGCCAAGATTTTTGGGGTAGCAAAATCCAAACGTGCTCCCAAAGGTTCACCCTAAACCCTAAACCCTGAAGTTCCCAAGGATTCGCAATTAGGTTGTGTTTCTTATTACCTTGACTATTTTTTGGGGGTTCCTTATCATAATTACGGTAGTATAATGGGCCCCGAAACCCTTTTGTAATGATTACGGCCTTAGGTCATGTGTTTCTTGCACTCTACTGAGCCTGAGCCCATCATCAGGTCGGGGGCCCGACAGGATCTCAGGACGCGGCGCTTGATGAACGACCTGTTGAAAGTCTAAATGATTAGTAGTAGTAGTAGTAGTAGTAGTAGTAGTAGTAGTAGTAGTAGTAGTAGTAGGAGTAGGAGTAGGAGTAGTAGTAGTAGTAGTAGTAGTAGTAGTAGTAGTAGTAGTAGCAGTAGTAGTAGTAGTAGTAGTAGTAGTTAGTAAGTAAGTAGGTAAGTAAGTAAGTAAGTAACGTCTTAGTACCTATACGAATATTATGATTATTATGACTACTGTGATTCTTCAGGGTTTTTGGGTGTGGAAGGGTGGTTGAAACTTGAGGACCCCAGGCCGACATACACCCTATCTAGACCAAAGATAAAAGGTTGCGTGCACCCCAAACCAGAGGTACTATACTATATAGGGGCCTAAATAGTTGCCTGTATAATTACCATTTTTTGGGAGTTTCCACATTATGATTATAGTAGAATGGGCCCCCAAACCCTATTGTAATTATTAAAGGCTCTGATATTACGTGCACCCAAGCCAGAGAGAAGCCCGTCTGCAAGGAAAAGGGAAAGCTTCGAGTGGCCAGAAAGGCAAAGGCGCCTGTGCGGAGTTTTGGGATCTGCGTTTTACTGCAGGGTTTCAGGCGTTCTGCAGTTTATGTTAGAAGCTGCCCCCACCCTGTAATAGTGGTATAATAGGAATATAATAGGGCCCTAATATAATCCTATATAATCCTTATGGTCACTATTACAGGGTGGGGGCCCCTTCTAAAGTTTATGTGCCTCGGGGTTTAGGAGTCCGAGTTTCGCGTGCGTTTTTTTCCGGGTGTCTTAGAGGCCTTAGAGGGCTGTACAACCTTGAAGGATCGAGCGCAAGACTGTAGGTTGTGAGTAGGGCTGTATAGGTGGTAAGCTTTGATTCTAGATTTCAGGGTTTACGAGTTTAGGGTTCATAGTTTATATAGGGTACAGCACATAGTTTTGGGTAGGTGCGTATTACCGTGCTTAGAAACGACTTATTGAACGAAGAATCGGTTGCTAGTCGTCAGCTGTCAAGGATCTGCAATCCGAATCGTTAAGCTTGGTAAACAATGGTCTCATTTTGCAGTCGGCTTGGCAATTTGCGGGAGAATGTCAAATGTACCTGCATGGTTTGGGGGGTATTTAAGAGAATAGTGGTATCGGGACCGTAAGGGGGCAGCAGATATTTTGCTAATAACCCAGAACTCCAGACCACTTAATTAGCTTGAATCCCGGTAGATGAGTGTATTATGGGTTTAGGCTTAGGCCAACCTTTACTACCCTCTTCAAGCTGCCAGCTAGAGCAGAGGGCTGCGCTGGCAAGTCTTCAGGTAAGCTTGGTAGACCTTTGCACTTTGGGCCTTTGGGTTGCTAATCAAAGCTTCAGGTTTTGGGGTTTTAGGGCTTAGTTAGGCTTGACAAACTCAGAGTCCATGGATGAACGGCTTTTGCTTCAGTGTTCGGGTACCCTGAACCCTGAACCCCTAAACCCTAAACCCCTATATAAACCCTACACCCTAGGGTGGGTTCGGCGACATGCACTGTGTCCGTAGGGACCCGTGCTTTCCAGTCGTGTCCGAAAGTACTCTTTGATTTGAAGGCCTGGATGCTCCAGTACTCCTGCGATCCCGAAATCCCACACCGCAAATTCAACAAACGCATGTCAGCTAAGAGGCTTATACAGCTCTTTGATTTTGGCTTCCTTGGTCTGTTCAAGGAAGGACAGGACAGGCAGACAGGAGTTCGAAATGCGCCGTCAAGGTTGAAAGGCACGAAACTGTGTAACTGTGGAGTCTGTTTGGAAGCCACGGTTTAGGGTTTAGGGCACTGGGGCTTTCTAATATAGCTGACTCGGCGCGGAGCTTCATACGAAACCTGACACAGAGGTTCCAGGTCTGCCCGGCCGGGTATCAAAGGCCGTGCCTCGTGTAGACCCTCTAGGCCCTAGAGAAGACCCGGAATCCAACCTCAAACCTGCTCCATGGCCTCTGCAAAACCCGCGTCATCCCGAGTGGCTGACCCGGAGACAGAGCCTGCGATATTCCTACAAAAATTGCCTCGCGAAGACATGGCGAGCAGGGAAACACTACGACCGCGCCGCATGATCAAATGAGCCCAACGTCCGAAGACGTATACAGTTACTCTTTAACATTGAAAGTGGATATACAATCTGAGCGGAACACCTACAGCTCATATAACCAGATCGTACCGTGGGCCGGAAAAGCTGCAGGACGAGGCTGCTGCTGAAAGTCGTTTGAAACGTGAAGAGCAAGGGTACCGGCAGGTGTCGCGACTGCTACACAACGACAACCTAACATGCCTTCTTCTTTGCATGGGCTTTCGTGTTGTCGTGTCTGTCCGCTTGCTTTATGGTGTCGGCTTTCATTGCCTTTGTACTAGCTGCAGCACCTCTGAACCCTGAACATAGAGCCATACATCCCCAAAGTTCAAGATCCAATCCCTATCGCCTCCAACCCCGAATCCTAGACCTCTACGAAGTCTCATACGCTGATGCTTGAGATCCAAACCTTAAGTCGGGGACCGCAAATCGCGTTTGTTTCAACATCCTCTGGGAATGCTTTCGCCCAGGCAAGGCTCAGGGCAAGAAGGGCGCCAAGGGCGGACAGCAAGCAGACGAAGGATCCCGAGGGTTCAGGGCTCTGAGTTTGAGGGCATTATGAAGAGTGTTGCGCATACTCAACGCAGAGTGTTCGAGTAAAACTTAGGGAGGATGTGTTTGAAGGGCTTGACGAGATCTTGGTAATTTATAGTGTGGTCATTTGGGGTGTACTACAGTTGTTGAACGGTGGCATGGGACTGTTGCACTGCAGTTTTGGAATGTTGAAGGACCTCCACAGGAGCCACCTTGCCCAGGATGGCAAGGACCATCCTCCAGCAGCCATCCCAGAAAAACCAAAGACACAGGCTGGAAGCACAAGCTGGGGTGGCTGCTGGCTTTTTACACGGCCAAGCAGTGGCCCAAGCTTCGCCAGCTCGCCAATGCCTTCTGGGCCGACCGCCAGGAGCAGCTCCAGTCGGACAGCCCACCGCCCATGACCTACGGTCCAGCCGAGTCGCCAACGTGGTTTGCCAAAGCCGGCTGGTTTATGCAGGCTGTCCACAATGGCGACTGGAACCGGGCCAGCCGCCAGGCGGAGTGGATGCCAAGCAGCAACCATTGCTATGCATGTAACCACAATTTTTTGTTAATGCCATGCGGCCCTGGACACCATAGTTTCTTCTGGTCCATGTAAAGCCCAATCTACTTGGGGGAGCCAGGCCTCCAAAGCTGGGTCGATCGCCAGAGGGAGCTCATCGAGGCTGGCGAAAACCCAGCCTCGCTGCCAGATCGTTTTCGAGATCTCCAATGAAGGAGACCAGTGCAGCAACAGGTTTGTTTAAGCCACACCACAGAAGCTGATCCTGCCAGGACCACGGCCACGTGTTCCACTGGAGGTCTTCCACTGGAGAAACCACAGCCAGGTCAGTCGTGGCTGCCAAAAAGATTGCTCCGAGGGTTCTGCATGCCATGTCCTGAAGCCAAGCGGCTATACCATGCTATGGGAGCCTGCAGCCCATAGTTTGTAGCTTCCAGCCACTTGGCTTTGCCAGGTCTGCTTGCCCGCAACCCTTGGTTTCTAGCTTGCAGCCACTTGGCTTTCCCATGTCTGCTTGCTCCCCGAAATCCACCTGCAACCCATAAGTTTGTAGCTTGCAGCCACTTGGCTTTCCCATGTCTGCTTGCTACCCTAAACCCACCTGCAACCCATAGTTTGTAGCTTCCAGCCACTTGGCTTTCCCATGTCTGCCTGCTACCCTAAATCCATATAATATGCTTGTAGATGCCAAACATATCCTTGGCCAGCTTGGCTGTACCATTTTATGAATTATACAGAGGCCATGACATGTTTTCCTGCAGTCACAGCTTTTAATTGTAGTCCACTTCCCTTCTGTCCGAAGCCATTCTGGCTAGAACACGCCACTCTGGCAGGACAGCCGTCTGATCTATTCCAAAGCAAGAGACCCAGGCCATGCAGCACTACGGGTGCTAGGACCTGCTCCAGGAGCAGGACCATCTCCAGAACTTGTGCAGCATGCTGCCAGACAGCCCAGTGGCAGTGTCTATGGCTTCCACCTGCTGCACAAAGCTGAAAAGCTACCAGTCCTGGTCCTCCGAAGCCATCTGGCAGTTGTTGGCCAAGGCCCAGGCTTCCACTATCCCTGAGATCATGAAGAGTGGCATTTTGGATACCGCCCAGAACTTGAGGACGAGTCAGGGATCTCACTTGAAGCTCGTGAACTCCCGGCCAGAATGTAGCACCCATACTTGCAAAGCAGGGTACCATTGCAGAACACCACTGCGTCCTTGGCGGCAAACAGTGCCACCAGGTACAGAGGCAAGCGACCGCAACACCACAAGCGGCCATCACGTTTGAAGAGGAGCTGGAGCAGCTTAAGGTAAGCGCGGCCAGCAGCCCCACTCGCCGGCACCACTGCAGTCTTTCGCAAATCCGACCAAGAGGGTCGCAGCCCCACCCGCCAACCAGGTTTTGCCCTGGCTGCCACCAGCACCCTCCCCGTCAACTGCAGCTGTCGAGGCCGAAGACACCAAGCCACCCACAGAGACTGCCCACGGAGACTGCGGCCACAGACCCCGCAGAGAACAACCAGTCTCCCAAGTTGGACAGCTTTGCTTTAGGGACTCGAATTTAAGCACATGTTTTGTAGCATGGCAGGACAAGAGAAGACTTTGGAGGAATTCGACGAGGAGGCCTTGGCCAAGATCCAAGGCCAGAAGAAGAAAAAGAACCAGGCCAAGGAGGGCCAGAAGTCCAAGGGCATGGAACCGGCACCGGCCTTGCGAGAGGCACCCAAAAAGGCCCAGAAGCCCAAGCCCAGCGAGATTTTCGGATGCATTCGGCGCAGAGGAAACCCGAAAGGATGTTCCAAGTGCATCGACCCCAACTTTAAAGGCTTACGACTGTCAGGTCGCCAGGCATGGAAAGACCACATGGCCAAGAAAAAGGCCATAGCCAAGAAGAAGGCCAAGAAGTAGGCCAGAGCCAGACTCCCAGGCAGCCACTGCCAAGCAAGGCTTTTGCAGGGAGCACCGCCGCCACCCAGGTGCAGAGTATCAACAAGCCATGCAAAGGCACGGACTGCAAGACGTCGTGCCGAGCGGGGGAAAAACCGCCGATTCCCACAGCGTGCATGTTTCTGCACAAGCCATATGGCCGGCCACTCTTCTATGGGCGAGCATTTTTGCTCGACATGTGCTTCAAAGACCAATTATCGCAGCAGGGTTAGACAGACATCTTTCCATCGCAGTGCCACATACTTTCGCTCCCCAGCTACAAGTCTGCTGGAAGCCCAATGTCACGTTGTGTTGTTTATGTAAACCACCCTCCAGCCATTTGTGGCCATGGAGCTTCCAAGAAAAAGAAGCAAACTGCAGCAGCTTCTTACTTTCAAAGCCGCTTTGCCAGGTCACTCCCAAAGTGCACTGGCTGCTTTTGTGGACGTCGCCAAGGAGCAAGGCCTCCCAGAGAAGAGCTCTTCCAATGACCAGCGGAAAGCCAGGGACTAGCTTCTACAGAGCTGCCATGGTGGCACTGGGTCCTTTGATCCAAGAAGCAGAGGTCACGACCGATGGTGGTGCCAACGTCACCATGTACTTTGCCAACCTCTTGGTTTACCTGGCCAGTCTCTTCCAGATGGGTGGAAGCTTCCATGATCTGGTCCAAAGGAAGCACCGAGCCAACCCATCGTCCGTCTCCAAGCCATGGCAACTTATACTTTATTCGGACGAGGTGATACCAGGAAACGTGTTAGGACCAGCCCAACGAAAATTCTGGGCCATTTACGCCAGTCTCAAGGAGATGGACCAGTTCCTCCACCACGAGGACCTCTGGCTGACCATCTCCCTGGAAAGGTCCAGCTTCGTCAGCCAGGTCCGGCGGCATTTGCCAGATCATGTCCAAAATCTTGGAAACCATCTTCGCCAATGCCCACGTGGAACCACAAGCAGGGTTTTTATTGAAAAGCCCATGTGGCCCAGGTTCCGATGTTCGGCTGCGTTTTCGGTGGGCCATATGTCTGGCAGACGGAGGTGCTCATAAGCAGATTTGGTCTTCCAAAGGAGATGCTGGAACCAAATTTTGCATCCTTTGCGCCAACATCAATTCAGGACCACCCACTGGCGACAACCAGGACATCATGGACCATCGCACCACCAAATACAGCCAATTGGTCTTGACCCCTGATGAAGACGCCATCCAGTCCTACCACAGATTAAACGAAAGGCGAGCCACGTGCAGGACCAAAGCAGAATCTCGCAGTGGCAACAAGCCGCCGGCTCGACCTGGAATGCCCAGGCCTTGCTCCTGAACCAGACTTTGTTGGCCAAGAACCAGGTGAAGCCAGTCAGCCAGTTCTGCCATGACTGGATGCACGGCATTCTGCAAGGAACGGCCCAGTCGTGCTGTTCCAGAGCTTCCAATCCATCTCTGAGCACTACAATATTTGGGAGGCCCATTCATAAGCATGCGGAACTTTCCAGGTGGCCGGTCATTTGGTCGGTTGGTTCGAGACCAGCAAGGTCGCCAAGTACAAGAGCAGCCACAAGTTCAGTTGCCAAGCTTAAGACCTGCAGGCCTTTATCCAGTCATTCGCCATTTTTTGCATTCTGTAGTTGTGCCAAGCAGAACCTGCCCAAAGGCTTGCCAAGCTTTCCTCAGCCAGGCCTGCTTGATAGACCAGGTTCACCAAGGGGTCATGCATGGGGCCACCACCAGGGCCAGCCTTCTGGAGGCTGCGGAAGAGTCCATCCAGAGCGTCCAGCAGGCAAACTTCGACGTGCCATTGATGAGGAAATGGCATTGGCTCCTCCACACTTGCCAGATATTCTCCAACGGCATGGCTGCCTGCCATCCACGTTTACGAGCGAACGCAAGCATACAACCATTTCTGCTTTCGCCATAAGACTCCAGAAAACCACCGCCTTGGAGATCCACTTGCTCAACCAGGTGCTCGCAATGGAGACCACCACTTTGACACAGGCCGGGCTGTTACCAGACTCCTGCCAGTTGGTGAAGCCAAAGAAGCCCAACAAGCACCAGCTGCAATTCCTCAACCAGTTTGTGGATTGCTCAGCAAGTGAAGCCAAGGTTGCTTCCATCGCGAGGCTCGCAAGGGGTAGTGCCATCCATGCCAAGGCCAAGGACGTCGTGGTTTTCCACCAGGAAGACGGAAGATGGGACATGGGCCAGGTGCTTTTCCATTTGGAGCTTGGAGGCGACAAAGCCACACTCGTCCAACGTTGGAGGCCAACAGAGACACAGAAGGCAAAGCAGTTCGCCAAGTGCTCCATCACCAACGAGCAAGGCTTCGTGTCCATGGACTCCATCCTGTACCCACTGGTGCACAGCAAGACCACAGAGAGAAAGGCCACTGTGCTGCTACGTACCAGCTGTACCACAGGCTTTCAATATCAATGCTTCTCAATCCGCCACAAGGCATTACCACATGCACATGACATGTCCAGCCCTATATATGGCCATGCACGACAGCTTGCCCACGCAGGCCATTGACACGTATTTTTCCTTTAGATTTGTTTGACAAGGTATATGTGTTATATATTTGATTTCCGATACCAGTGTTATACTCCCCTGATTGTCTTCTCATATCAGACTCCGTAGCCTACACCTTATAATGCCCAAACACATAGGAAATACCCGGCAAGTTACTTCTACATTTGATGGCTATAACTTAAGCTAACATCACCTAATTTTTTTGCTAACTAACATAACTATGTTAACTAGTTATAACACAACCAGGATTCCAAGTTCCTCAGGGGTATCGGCTGAGGCCATCCCTACACAGTTAACATATTCAAGATGTCAGAACACCTTCATCGAGGTGATATCCGGACATCAAATTCAACAACAGCATGAAGGCTGCAAGACCTTCACACTCAAATAGCTAGCGCATCATTCACGTACTCAGAAAGTTGCTGGGTAGTTGGCTGCTCTCCGGGCTCCGGTTGAACGCATAGCCAAACTTCATACTCTGCAGGTTGCTGGGTTCTCGGCTGCCCTCTAGGCTCCGGTTGAATGCATGGCCAAACGTCAAACTCCACAGGTTTCTTTGTAGCTGGCTGCTCTCCAGGCTCCGGTTGAACGCATAGCCAGACGTCAAACTCCGCGGGCCGCCCTCTAGGCTCCGGTTGAATGCATGGCCAAACGTCAAACTCCGCAGGTTGCAGGGTAGTCGGCCGCCCTCTAGGCTCCGGTTGAATGCATGGCCAAACGTCAAACTCCGCAGGTTGCTGGGTACCTGGCTGTTCCACATGGCGAACCCCGCCCCGAAGGGCATCTACAGGGTCTTGGGGCTCTGCGATCTTCTCCCGCTGTGGGAGCAACTCGCGCCCTCGAGAAGGAAACACAAATTAAGCCCGTCTGCCACTACCAATACCAAACCATACAGCACACTTAAAAGTTCTAAACCCTGAACCCCGCACCCTAAACTCCTCAACAGCCTCATAATTAAACCCTAGACCTGCCTTCAACCTCTTTAAAGCCCTCAAGATCCCTAAAGAACACCACAAACCCTACACAACCTGAGCCTTACACCCTAAACCCCGAAACCTGTTTTAAACGTCACCCTTTCATAGGAGGCCAAAAAGGGTTTTAGCCTATGGGGGTCTAGTAGGGATTAGGGTTCCCATAATAATCCATAATAGGGTTCAGATTGAGGAATCCCTACCCCAAGAATCTTAAACCCCCCTTTTGGCCTCCCATCACCCTTTCGCCAGAGGATTCGACCCATGGTCTACGCCCGAGGCTCAACGTTTCCGTGAGAAAGGCGACGAGAAAGGCGGGTTTCATGGAGGCTTTGGGTTTGGGGTTTAGGGTTCAGGTTTGAGGGTTGAGGTTTACGGTTTTAGCTTTTGGAGTATAGTTGGTTTCTAGACGGGGTACTATGTGAGAGTTAGTTTTTTGGGGGTCTATGAGGGTCATGCCAGAGTTATAAAGAAGGGATTTGAGGGTTAAGGGTTAAGCGATAGCTTTGGTTTTAATTAAGTGGCTAAACGGGATCTGACAGTCATTCGAGTTTCGGGTCGAGGGTTTGCTGCTTATCGGGTTTACTTGCTAGGGTTTAGGGTTCGAGGGCCGTGGATTCTGGCTGGGCACAGTATTATAAATTGACGTTGAGGTGCAGCGGCATTACTGACAGACGGCTTCCCTGGGTGTGAGGATGATGCATGGCTTGGGGATTTCGGGGCTTAGTTTGGGTTTCGTGACTTGGGCCTTGAGCCCTTCAATGGTGCAGGTAGAGCCTTGAATATGGGTGGCTGTCAAAACTATGGTTTCTTTTAGGGTACCCTAGATATTAGGTGCCGTATTATAACAAGGAGGACCCTAATTTGGTAACCATGCGAAAGTACGCAACCCTTTCAAACCCTCTCTAGAACCATACAGAAACCCACAGAGGCCGATGGATTTGAGGGTGCCAGGTTGGAAGTCTGGGGGTGGTGAGGCGACGTGGTCCGTGATTCGGAAGAGAGGTGGGGGATCGTAAATGCTAATGATCTCCTTGGTCTACAGCGGCTCGTTTCTTTATATATATATATATATATATATATATATATATATACATAGAAAGCCGAGCTTACCCCTCCACGTTGCAAACTCTGGATGTCGGAATTCGCGTGGTTGGTGAGATTAAGACTTCAGCGGCTGTGTCAAGATTTTGCTGGGTCCAACTTTCATGAGTCGAGGTGGTGTATGATGTCATGGTTTTGGGGCTGAACGTTCTTCAAGCTTACTTCCGGGCCCCTGTATGAATCGTATCTGCTTGTCTGTCTGCGGACATATTTGCTTCCCGTTCTTGGGTTTAGGGTTTAGACTTCGCTTTCCTGCAGGTGCCAAAGGCAAGGGCAAAACAAAAAGTGTGCAGCAAGACGAAGGCCCGGACTTTGACAGAAGGAGCTGCAGGGTTCCATGCTGATTATCGCTTAAATAATTTTGTGAGTTTCAGCGGCTTCTTGTAGGGTGTACGTTGCAAAGTTTAGCGGGTTTCGTTGGCTGGTGCGGACTTTTAGGGACCTTGCTTCAAGCGCCATGGGACTTGGGACTGAGCGGTACTTAGAACTTGTAACCTCACTTGTCACCTCTTTACGAGGTCCCATAATCCTTCAAGCAGGGCTTCAGAACTGCCCAAAACACTATCACTAGGGCTTGACACTCTAAGCTTCTTCTGGGATCAGCAGTGGTGCCTACTAAGCAGACTCGCCATGTCGCGCGGAGGCCTACAAGAGCCGCCAAAGCCCAGAAAGTCCTCCAGCAAAACTACAAAGCATATGAGAGAAAGCTTGAGCCGTGATCACGAAGCTGCTTTGCTTTTTCCAAAGGATCTTTTCAGACTCTTGTGCCGGCTCCGAGCACCAAGAGGTCTCAAGCCGAAACCGATCTAATGAACCAGCCCTGAAGCTTAAATTCCCTAAAGCACGGCAAACCCGATAGCAAGAACCTCTAAAACCCCAAGACCCCGAAATCGAAAGCCCCCAGGCCTGCCCCTAAACCCTAAACCCTAAAACCCTAAGCCCAAAAACCCTAAGCCTGAAACCCTAAACCCTAAAACCGGAACCCAAAGCGCCCCCAAAGGCCTTTCACAGACCCTTCAGAAGCATCAGGGGTTCTTTAAGGGTACCTCTAAAGAGATCTAGAGGGGTTTAAGAAGAGCCCAACCCAAGACACCCAACGTCCTTAACTCTCAACCTTAACTGCCTGGAGATTTCGACCCTTGGGCGACGCCGCAAGCACAGAAAGCTCGAGAGAAGATGCAGCAAAAGGCTCACTCAGAGTTCAACCTTGGAGGGGTTAAGGTTTAAGACGGTTTAGGGCTTTGGGTTTAGTGTTTACGAGGGTTCAGGGTGGCAGGGCCGGTTTTCCGGATTTGGTGGGCTTAGCGACTCTAAGGAGGGGTTACGGAATTCGTAAGAGGATCGCCTTGTGGGTCCCATATTTGTAGATTATGATATACCACAACTCCTATTCTGTATGACGGTTTGAGGTTCAGAGTTGACGGAGCGGGGCTTTGCTAATGCAAGGACCTGCGGGTTTTGCAGATTTGAGAAAGGCTTCAGAAATCCCATGAAATCCCTGAATGCCCTCAATCCTACAAACACCAATAGGGCCCAGAACAGACCCTTTCAGCAGTCTAAACCCTAGGTGGTGGGGTCTTTGACAAGGGCCCATCCTCAAGCTTGAGAAAGCTCCAGGACAGGATCCAGTCTCTGTCTCTCTCTCTCTCTCTCTCTCTCTCTCTCTCTCTCTCTCTCTCTCTCTCTCTCTCTCTCTCTCTCTCTCTCTCTCTCTCTCTCTCTCTGTCTCATTCATATATATATATATACACACACATATCCGCATGTGTATATAAATATATGTGTATATATACGTAGGTTACATACATATAGATAGATAGATAAATGGCCAGACAAAGGGCTTAGAGAGTCTATAGTGTTTTGGGTTTAGGGTTGCAGTTTCATGTTGAGTTTCCCTTGGAGTTGAGGGATCTACATATTCTGTGGCGTGCAGAGCTCCTCACCGACTTGAGTGAGAGAGTCAAAGCTTTGCTAAGTTAAAGCTACCCTATGGGACCAATTCCGGGTTTTGGGTACCCGAAGCCTTTCAGCGCATACTACGCGAACCTTGAAACACGACCATTTAGATACGTGGACCCTCTACGGGAGGGTCCAGGGGCTAGGGTTGGTCAGGGGTTGGTCTAGGGTTTACGTGTTATCTTTTGGGATTTCGGGTCTTTCCAGGTGTGGTTTGCATTGAAACGCCTCTTTGTTATGGTCCCCTACAGTCGGAGGATCGGGGGACCTACTAGAGAGGCCTTAATAGTTACCTATACTATTGTGGGGGTTCCTTATTATGATTTTAGACTACTGGGCCCCCAAACCCTATTCTAGTTATTAAGGCCCCTATAGTAGGCGAATGAGTGTTTCAGAAATGTAGTTGCAAGCTTCTATTGTGTCCCTGGGGATCCTCCTTCTATTCGGGATTCCTTGTGTTGTGAAGCGGTTCAAACCTAGGCCGTGGAGTAGATAAGCAGTGATACAGGGGCCAGAACTGCAGTTTAGCAATGATCCCTTACAGTCCCGCCTCGTTTCTGTTGTATACGCCAACACCCACTTCTACGTGCTCACTAGAAAGTAAAGACCTCTGACTCTATGTTGGGTTGCGTTGCTGTTTAGGCTTATCGGGGGTACTAGCGGGCGCTTCAGACTCCCGGATACGCACCGCCATAAACCCGAAACTCTTATAGCAAGTTCACAACATGCCTGCAAGACCCCTACAGCACCCTTGGGCATATGACGCCCTGCACCCCCCCAAACCCTGAACCCCACACCCTACTCCGAAATGCTCGACAGCATGTCATGTCAGAAACCCTGGAGCCCGAAACCCTAAAGCCGTGTATTTCGAATTTGGGCTCTAAGGGGCCGCTAGATCGTGATAGATTTAAGGAGTTTGGTGGCTGAATGTTCAGGAGCTAGAGGGCTTAACTCTGGGGCCCAGCTTTCGGATGTTAGGCTCTAGAGGTACGAGTTCAGGTCGCAGGGCGTTGAGACTCCACTACACTCTCGAATGTAGTTAACGTAGTCCTGTCTTTGGTTGCCTGGATTCCACATCATCTTACAGAGCACGTTGAGAGAAGGAGCTACATTCGCAGAAGCAGGCTCATCGCTTGACTCCAGCACCTCCATTTCCCTAGGGTTTGGGATGTTGGGCCCTTGAGTTGTTTCTTGTTGTATCTTGCCCTTTTGTCCTGATCCAGAGGCGAAGGAAGAGAACGAGGAGCACCATGGCTGCATTCTGCGGATTCTGCCGGCTCAGATCAAGCTGCATATTGCCAGACCCTGAAGCCCCAATGCCCTGTGACCCCTAAATGGAAGAGCCGAAACTTTTTGGGTAGGGCCTTTGTCCCTGAACCCGACACCCCCGATTAGCCGATAGGTGGGCCATATGGGATTCTATTGAGGGTGTCATTCTTGTTGGCCCTGGGGCACACCTGCTTAGACATGGCCATAGCTGATTTTTGCGAGGAATTAGCATCTTGCTCAATGAGAGTTTTCAGTTTGGGTCGAGGGTGCCTTTAGGATTTAGTCCGGCTTACCCCATAGGCTCCATAGTATTTCCTTCTGGGAATCCTAAATATAAACCACAGAAACAGGAACTACAATGGAGCTATGCGTAAGCCCCCAGCACGAGCACCGTAGAAGACGCAGCACATCGCAGTACCATGTCTCGCTTCAATGGATTTGAGCCCTGAGCCCCAACACTTGAGCTCCAAGACCCCTAACACCCTGCACGAAAAAAGGGGCCTTAATATTAATTAAGAATTAATGATAGTATTTCGGGGGTTCCTTCTTCTTATATCTATAGTATATTGGTCCCCTAAACCCTGTACGATGAAAAGGGGTCTTAATTAAGATTCACTAAGGGCATTTGAACCGGGGTTCCTTAGTATATCCTAAACCCTAAACCCTATAGGGGCGTTCATTAATATTTAAGAATTACTAATAGCATTTAACCGGGGATCCTTAGTATATCCTAAACCCTAAGCCATATAGGGGCCTGAATCAATGAATTAACAGTTACTAATTGCATTTGACCGGGTTCCTTAGTATATCCTAAATAGTATATCCTAAACCTTAAACCCTATAGGGGCCTTACTTAATAATTACGAATTAATAACATTGAACCGGGGTTCCTTATATTATATCTATGGTATACAGTACTGGTCCCCAAAACCCTATTCTAATTATGAAGGTCCCTATATCCCCAGCACACTCCACGCGCGAAAACTTCGTGAAAGTGCGATCCCACGCCGAGGGTTTGGGGCAAATGGCGCGAGGCTGGCAAACCAGGCGCCGACGCTTAGTTCAGGATTTTCTTTGAGGAGGCACTGCAACCTGGTTCTTCAATGCATCTTAAAACCAAAACCCCCAAAGCATGATGAAACATTTTCACCCACCTTGCGGCGCAGGATCCCTATAAGGTCCAGTAGTGGCAGGTAGCATCCAGGGATAAAGGTTGGCTTTATGTTGATGTGGTCCAGCATCTTGGTACGTTGTGATGCTTTTCTTATCCGAGGTTCGACCCCCTGCCGTAGCTACTTTGCAAGAGCCTGTGCCCGAATCCCAAACCGCAGGCCGTTTAGTCGGCTCAGCAGAAACGTTGCTTTTGCATTGCAGGGTCAGCCTCACAACCTCTATACCCTAAGCCCACACCCAAGAACCTAATAAACCCTAATTAAGGTCAAGAGTCCAAAGCTGTGCTTGCTGTCAGGTGTAGGGCTCGATCCGGCAGCGCCAGCGATGGACAAGAAGAAGTTGCTGGAGGCAGGCTTTAGGTATTTTTGTTTATTTAAGGTTGAGTGTTTACGGTTGGGGCTTCTGTTGTGGATCCAGAAAACCTTGGGTGTAAGAGCTAGTGACACCTTATAACCATATGGGTCATATCTAAGAAAACTGCCCATGTGTTGTGCAGCGGGGGTTCTCTCAACTGGGGCCTGGAAAATCGTATTTATGTTGCTGACGATCCAAAAAGCAACCCAGCTTTGAATAACATTGTCACTGGTCTAATACACCCCAAAATGCTATTCTAACTGTTAAGGCCACCGTATGACTTGTCTTCTTTTCGTTTTCAACCTTTTCTGGCACGGAATATCATACTCTGGTTTCCTCCAGCTTTTCGAACCTTGCGACCTAAAGTCCGGCTACTTGGACCGTTGCGAAATGAGCAGAAGAACCTTCCAAACCTACATACCCGAACCTATGTATATATATATATATATATATATATATATACATACATATACACATATATATATATATATGTATATATATATACATATATATACTGCCTGCAAACCCTGTCTAAATGCCTGATGATTCGGCCCCCATCTCGCTAAACTAGGCCTTATCAACCTTGGTATAACCTTGTAGAATCCGTATATAGCCCTAACAAGCCAGAAGGCCGCACACAACTTAAGCCTCCTAACCCAAAGGGTCCAGGTATTGTTATGGTACATACTTAGACCGCCCAAAATGCCCTATAAGTATATACTATAATGATACTTGGATCCTTTGGGTAAGGCAGCTTCAGGAAGCCTCTTTTTACTGGTACAAACATCTTAGTCATTCCGAGGCTGTCGCAGCACGGAAGAAGGCTGCCGAGGCCCAGAGATTTCAATACCCCGGGTGTTTGGTTTGGGGCCGAGGGTTTACAGTCTAGGATTCGGGTTTATAGGGTCTGCAGTGTCTAGGGTTTAGGGTCTAGTGTCTGGGCTTAGGGTTTAGGGTGCGGGTTTCTCCGATTACTTAGTTGTAGTAGTTGAAGGGTTAGGCTACAGCTGGTTTTTTTCCAACAGTGAGGGCTGTTTGAAGGTCGGTTAACTTAGGTCATTCGTCGTTGCATCTTTATCGGAAAGCTGCTTTTACAAAGCCATTAAAGTGGTGCTTTGGGCAGCTTCTGTCTCCTGACGCCCCGAACGACGCACTCGTGCTGTCACTTGGATTCTGGCGGCGCTTGACTGTGAAGCCTGTACTGGGATTTCGGTGCTCCGGGTGAACGCAGCTTGCGCAGAAAAGCCTGCAACGATGCGTGAAGCTTTGCGTCGTCACAGACTTGCAGCTGCTGGAGCAAAGATGTCTTCATCTTCGGCAACAGCTACAGATGCGCCACCCCTGGGTAGCCGGGCGCAGAACTGTGCTGATGCCTGCTGCATCTGCTGGAAGCGCTCTGATGCTGATTGCCTTGACCTGATTCTGGTTCCTTTGGCACCTTTGCTTCCGACGGCCTTTCTAGGAGGCTTCTGTTTCTCAGGCGGGATCTTGTCAAGGCATTTCAGATTGCAGACAGTTGGATCGGCTCTGATTCCTGGCACCCTGGCAGTGTGAGAGGATTCCTCGGTACGACGCCTGCATTAAGGATACTTGGGCTTCCAGCGTAGTGTTGAGGCTGTAGGACTCTAGTTAGCTTTGAGCTCCAGGATAGGGAGGGATAAGGGTCTTGACGTACTATATGAGGGTTCGGGAGAGCAAGGGTATAGGGTTTTGCTTTCGGGTGTCTGATGAGTCGGCAGATGACCAGGAGGGTTATGGCTATGTTAGGGTTTAGGGCTTGGCTTTATTTTGCTGGGTTTTGAGTAATACTAGTAATAGTAGTTATAGTAGTAATAGTAGTAAAAGTAATAATAATAATAATGATAAGAAGAATAATAAGAATAACAATAATAATAATAATAGTAAGTATAATAATAATAGTAGTAATAGTAGTAGTAATAGTAGTAATAGTAGTAATAGTAGTAGAGGGTTGGACATTTACTATGCTCGCGCGTTTTGATCTGGAGTTCATGGTCCGGGCCTGAGGCTTGGGGTTAGGATTTCAGGTTACCCAGACCTTCCAAAATCCCTTAATTAAGGAATATACCTTAATTCATATTTGGGATCCTATTATAATTTAAGGTATATTCCTTAATTAAGGGATTTTGGAAGGTCTGGGTACCCCAGGCGCAAGACTGCTCTAGACGGCGGTCCTGCCGGTTCGGAGGGAGCGCCAGTATGCCCCAATGTAACGCTTCCAGTGAATATGACGGTACTTGAAAGCTTAATCGAAGCTTTTAGGTATTGGTGTAAGGGTTTACTTTTCAGGCTTTGCCCATTTTTGAAAAGAGGATCCTTGGAAACACGTGCTTAATGTGTATCCCGGCTTAGTAACCATTGCTTCCTGAATAAGGATTGCAATGTGGATGCGAGCATGAATGCCGTTTAGGACAGGGGTTTCATTAATCAGGTGATACGGTCTCTTTAGAATTTTACTGATAGACCCCAAAACCCTATTGTACTTGTGGCTTTGTTTCGAGGTCTGCGACTTTCTTCAACTTCCTCTTATAGTACGTGATATCTGTGCTACGACTTTTACCATAAACCTCTCCAGATAACACCCCTACATGACTTGAGTTTGGTGCTGGGTCAGTGCCTGTGCTTTGCACATGGTGGGTGAAAGTTCATACTTACACTCCAGCTTGCTTGCTGCCTATCATTGTAACTGCAGTTTTTGCCTTCAGTAGGTGCTTGATCACATCGCTGTGGCAGCTGTACTGCAGTTGTTCTGAGCCGCCGTCGCAGCAGCAGCAGCAGCAGCAGCAGCAGCAGCAGCAGCAGTCGATCGGTAGAAGTCATTGCGCTGTGCATCGTTTTTGTTGGGGTTTCTACTGGACACGATAAAGACTTATAGTGCCTCAAAGGTGTGCTGTTGCTGATGTTGTGTTTTGACGGTGCTGGTCATGATGATGTCGTTGCGCACCCCAGGGCTACCCCCAACTCCTAACCTGACAAGCTCTTATGCGGGGTGCTGCGCGAAGGCGACGTAGGAAACTTTAGGGTTCAAGAATGCACCTGTTGCCCGGATGCAGGCGAAGAAGTTGGAGGCGGGATTCTCTTCATGCCATGTCCTCAAACCACGAGGTTGGGCAGTTAGGGATTTGTAGGAGTCCGGTTTCTGGCGAAGGTTTGATGCTGTGCATCACGGAATGACCGTTTTGTCTTGGGTGGCCAGCACTGGCTTAAAGGCTCTGTGCGGATATATGCCATCCTACATGGGTTTTGGGGGTGTTTTAGGTTTCAAGCTTTGGGCTTGCGGTGGGGTGTAGTTAGAATTAGAACACGGGTAGTTGGATTTCAAGGCCCTTGGATTTCGGGTCGTCGCGTCGACTAAGTCCAGGGTGATAGCACCGCTCCCGACCTGCGGATCAGACAAGATAGAGGAATGACCAATACGATTTTTAAAGGGGGGTCTCCTCATCACAATGATAGTCTAATGGCCCTATGCTGATTCTTCGGGGTGCTTAGTGTTTTAAATTTTGTGTTTATTATAATCCCTAAGAAACAGCGAAAATTATAATTTTTGATAGAATAGTTATTTAGGCCCCTGCAACACTTCTGTTCGCTGCAGCTTCGAAGCTTCTTCAGTTCCGTTGGCTCCTCGCGGCCCCGTTTGTAAGTAGAAGCAAAAATAACTACCAATAGTAGTCTTTATGGCTCCTTATTATATATACAAAGTATCAAGGAGCCCCAACCCTATTCTAATTACTAAGGCCCCTACATCAGCACCTTGGCGTCTACTGCGCAAGCGTCTGTTAGGAGGGGGGGGTCGCTACTTCTCAGAAGCGGCCCTCGCAACAGCTCGCTGGCACACTGGATCCCGGAACAGTTAGCCCCTAAACCCTAGAAACCTTGAACATCTTGGACCTATTGAACCCTAAACCTTCAACCCGAAACCTGAAAGCATGTACTGAGACCCTAAACCTCTAAAGACGCTGGGACGGCTCGCCTCCCGTCCTCCTATGCTAAAAACACCTTATTTTCTCCCGGGCGCCCGAGCATCTGCATCAGCATCCCGGTGCCAAAGAAATACCAAAACCAAAGCCCCAAAGTCCTAAACCCTAGACCCTAAACCCTATAAACCTAAACCCTAGGCCCTAAACCCTATAAACCTAGACCCTAAATTACGAATCCTCATCCTCTTCATGCCGATTGTACGGAAAATCCACTGCACAGGGGTTTATGAGCCCTTGCGCCCTGAACCCTGCAGCCGAAAGGAACCCTTAAAGGAGCCCTTAAGGGAACCCTTAAAGTTTAAAGCGAACTCCTTAGGGAACCTTACAGGAACCCTTGGGTTCCCTCAAGGCTTCCTTAAAGGAGCCCTTCACGGAAGCCCCGCTTGAGCCACTCCCCTCAAGACTGGGATCCAAGATCCACAGAGCCCAATACCCCTTAATTAAGGAATCTAGCTTAAACCCTCTAAACCCTAAACCCTAAACCCTAATAATATGAAGCCCTATATAGTTTAAGCTAGATTCCTTCATTAAGGGGTATTGGGCTCTCTGGGGGATCCCCAGGGCCAGGGACCCCGGGCTCCTCTGAAAAAGGGCTTTAGGGTTTAATTGCGGGGTTGAGGTTAGGGCGTGGGACATCGGGTCTCAGAGTTTAGGGTGGTTCAAACATGTACAGATTTCCATAAGACCCGAGTTTCTATCTCTACTAGAGACTAGAGCTCTCTATGTTGTTCAGGCCCAAGGGGTCCTCCCGGGACCCTCCACCAGGCGCGAGGAGCCCTTACTAAGCGCCCCAAAGTCGAAGAAACCCTTAAACCTTCAACCTTACGACTTCTAGCCATAAACGCTTCAGCGTTTAAACCTAGACAGCTCTCCCGCCCAACTTCGCAGGAGCAGGCGAATACTCCAGAACCGACGCCCGAGGACGGGAGCGGTTGTTTTCTTTCCGGTTTAGGGTTTAGGACTCGCAAAGTGGGGCAGAAGTGTGGTTGCAAGTACCTCGACTGGGTACAGAGGGTACTGTATGCAACTCATACTTGTAACATACTTATTAAAACCACATGACCCTTCAAGCAAACCCTAAACCCTGCATCACCGTCAGAGAGACAGAGAGAGAGAGATACATATACATATATACATATATATAGATGTATAAATGTTACATGCCTGCCTACAGAACCCACATACTATATAACGAAGCTTCGATCTGCTTCTGCAATGTTACCTTCTAGGGTTCCAGGGCCAAAGCGCAGGGTTTGAGCTTGAGGCAATATAACCTTCTACTCATTCCAAGCCTGACAAACCGTAGTGAGGATTTTGGATAAACATGGTTGAATCGATTTAACTGGATGTTGCCTTCTTATGATTACTCGGGTTATCAGCTGTAGAAGTTTCACGGCATGTATCAGCGAATTTTGGTTGCCGCAGCCAGGACTGTCGCACCTAGTAGTAAGTTGCTGGAAACAGCCATGTTCCAGACCTACCCTAAGTCCTAAACTTGAATCTCCTATGTTTGTTTCGTGTTGCGCACGTCTGGTGCTCTGCGCAAGGAAAGACCACCTCCTCCTCCTGTGCCCCCTGTTGAAGACGAGGACATTTGCGACAATGGCTTGACAGACTAACGGATGGGTTTGGAGGTGACCCCCCCTGGTTTAGGACTTGAGGTTTACGGACACTCCATGTATGTACGCTTGTACGCTTGTATGTATGTATGTATGTATACTGATACTGATACTGAAAATAATGATAGCAATGACTTACCTTTTCCTCCGAAGCCTCCGAGTATTCCCGCCCCCATGCCCACGTACTAAACCAGCCATTACTTGCAATTGGTTTTAGTATGGCGTGGTCTGTTTGCGCTTCTTACCATTGCTCGGTGCTGTATTCTGAGCCCTTTCTTGGGCAGGAAGCAGAACCTGCAGTCCTATAAGTTTCTGCGGTTTTGGCAAGCCTGCAGTCGTCCTACTTTCCTGCGACACCTGCGGGCTTCACTTCTTTCATCAACTCTCTTGCAATCGCACCGTTCGGTTTCGGATGATGGGAGAATTCCTGAACATTATAATTCAGATTAGTATTTGAAACCGCGCCCGGTCTCCTGCGAAACCAGAGCACACGAATGAGAATGACAAGTCCGTCACCTTCAACATATTCATTGTCATTTTCCGAGTAACCGAGTAATTCAAACTACATCATGAACGGTTCTTCCGCATTCTGCATTTCGACATAGCAATGAACACTCCTTAAAACTAGGTTGTGGTAGTTTGCGGATCACAAACTGTGATCCCTGAACCGTACGAACCTTAAAAAGGGTATCTCACGGCAAACCCTGAACCCTAAACCCTAAACCTGGGCTTACGGTTCGGTGGCTTAGGGCGTACCTACCCCAGAACTGCATACTTCGCAGATGCAGGATGAGGATGAGATGTTCTGGAGCACCAAAGGCCTGGGGCGTTACGGGATTCTCATTCGTGTGCCCTGGTTTATCAGAATACCGGGCGCGGTTTCAGATACCATGTTTAGGGATTCTCCCATGATCTGTCTGCAGTTTAACGAAGAGGAGGGCTCAGGGTCGTAGGGTTTAGGGTTTCAGGCTCCGGTGTGGTCTTGCTCCGCCGCGTGATGCCAAATCACTGAACGCGCAACCGAACAAAACGAGTAAAATCCTAGTCAAAATGCTCCAAGATCTTAAAATCTAAGCCCGAAGCTATGATAGACTGTATAAGTAACATGTCAAGCGCAAGAACGTTTCAGGCTCCGTGCTTTACAGGCAGATACATACAAGCATCTCAGGACTTTCTAGAGGGGGGGCTCAGGAATCCGTCTTATACAAGGAATACATGTTGTTTATGTGTTTTTTTATGTTGGCGATAACTTTGGCATATGCCCAAACCGTGAATGCCGTAAGCCTTTTTGAACTTGGGTCTTTTTCGGCTGACCTGGCCCTCGTTTGCTTTCTCGTTTAGCGCATAGGGTTCAACGTCTATAGAGATCGCAGAGATCTCAGTGCTGGCCAGTTTGGTGTACACAGGCAATCTGAAATCTCAAATTGAATGTCGCATCACTAAACCCTAGACTCATAATGTTACAAAACCCTAAACTAGTAAGTTACAGAACTCTAAACTACTAAGTTACAAAACCCTAAACTACTAAGTTACAAAACCCTAAACTACTGTCACTAGGGCAGAGAGGCCTGCTTCACCCCCGCGCCCAGGGGTGCGTCGCAGAGAATCTGCGGCATGATCCGGCACAAACACTTAAAGGGAACACCAGAAAGTTGGAATATGGTTTCAGGGTAGGATACCCTATAACTTACCATAAAGGGCTTAGGAGAATCATATTCCAACTTTCTGGCTTTTACTTTATGATATGGAAGTGCGAGTAAGCCCCTTTGCTACGATGGAAATCAGAATGGTAAGACCGGTTAGCCAGGTTAGTGGTCAGCTAAGCATGAAGAGGCTATCGGGCGAAACTCTAAGCACGGACCATGATGTCACAAGTTGGTAATCATGAAAAAGCAACGACAACGCCGATGCTGGTGACGATGGCGTTGGTCGTGTTGCCGTGGTGATGATAATCATGACTGTGGTGGTGGTGGTGGTGGTGGTGGTGGTGGTGGTGGTGGTGGTGGTGGTGGTGGTGGTGGTGGTGGTTTGTTTGTACCGCAGTTAGGAGAGATCCGAACGTTGCGACAGGAACTAGGTCAGCGAGTATTCGCCGGATGCATGGTGCATCACGCTGCTGTTGAGCGTACCAAGACTCCGCGCTGTCACGAGTGACAGCGCACATAACTATAAAGGACCAATGCGCACAACGCGAGGCTATTCCCCGCTTCGACCGTGTCTAGGACACGGGTGTGCTCAGCATTGCCCGTGATGGCCATGTTCCGTCAGCGAGTGTTCTGTCGTCAGCGCAGGCAATTGAAAACCAAGGTTCCGGAGCCGCGTCCTTGAATCAGTCGAAAGTCTCTGTAATGAGCGCACGGTATAGCCGATGAGGATCAGTCTGTCCCCGCATGACCACGGCGTGGTAGCATGCTTCAGGAGCGGACTAAACGTACAGTGCGGCCATCCGATTCTGTGCATCGTACCAGGACCGGAGGTCTGATCAAGGATGTGGGCTCCGGCAGCGTTCTGAACCCATAAGCTCCCTCCTTTCCAGCGAGAACAAGGAATCACTGCGTTGAGTGAGCATGGATCGTTATGGGCATCACTGTGAAGCTGCATCAAGGTGTTCCTTTGAAGCGTGACTGATGAGAATGTAAATTCAGTCCCGCAGGCTTCGCGGATAATTGCCGTGAGCGCCCGTGTGACTTGTGGGTACAGCCCCGTGCTCGTCAGGATACCAGTGTCGTGCGCAAAGGTGTATGCACCTGACGAGAAGCTGCATTGGCGAGGCATATTATCACTGAGCTGCCTACGCCGTTTCGCCGTGGCCCGGTCCGGTAAAGCGTCCATAATCGCTGAGAGATTCTCGAAGGTGGCGACGCCAGCGTCCAGGATACCATTAGCCATGTTCTCCACCGTACGCCGTTTCATCGTCATCATGGTGGCCTCGCCTGGAAAAGTGAGTGCCGGTTGGTGTGGTAGGTGGTTGCGAACCGACTGATGGCACATATCCAGAACGTGTTGCTGCTGGCTCTCCATAACATTCCACTCCTCAGTAACAGAATCCGCTGAAGTGAGGGGCTCGAAGCGTGGAGGACATACCGATTCCAAATCCATATCCTCGGCGATTAGGGAAGAAGATTTAGGGCTCATGGGGTCAAGGTCAGTGGAGGCGGCAAGCTCAGATGCCGAGCTGTGCAGCGAGCTGGGTGAGTCCACCTGGTTGGCGAAGCGTGGGTGCGCGGGTCCCAAAATAGAGGGGAGCTCGAGTTCCCATACTTCTTCAGGCACATTATCGGGCTTGCTGGGCCACGACTGTGGATACGTGCTGTCGGCTGACATGGCATGCATGGACAATGTGGGCTTGAGCGGTGAGGCGCAAGAGAAAATGAAGAGTGGGGCGGTCCAGCACTGGGGAGGACACATGAATGCAAAATGAAAAGGTATGCGATGCAGCGGCAGCTAGGGAGACGTTTTTGAAGCCCACTGAATTTGCAGTGCGGCTAGTCCCGCGGCGAGCCCCCGGCCCGCGGCCTCATCCCCATGCCTCGCCGACAAGACGGGGCAAGAAGATATCGTGGTGCATGGGTGCTGGGCCTCTTGAAGGCCAGCTAATCCCCTCGCCTGCAAAGCAACATGTAAACCTCCCTGGATGCGAAAGCGTCCCCTCGTCTGAGTTCCGATGTGTCGCTCATGGCTGTAGGCTCGAGGCCGTCATCACAGAAGTAATCAACACCTGAGGCATGGTCATGTATGATGGTGGTGTAATGGCCTGCCTGGATGTCCGGACCACGGTGCAATACAGCGGCTGCTACTGTGTATGTGACATTACAGGATTCCATACCTTCCCCCGTGAAGCATGACATGTTGATAGTACGGGGCCATGTGATAAGAGCATGGCGCTTGCATGCTCCCTCGGGTCCGTGCGTGTATCGAGCAAATCTGAGCGCCAGGAGCTCAGGCGGCACCCTAAGGGCATGTACAGAAGCCTGATGGTGCCACGCATGTAAGAGGCTTTGAGTCCCAAGCTCATCCCCGTTGGGGAGGTCCAGAGTGACTGCCTGGTGGCACTCGCCGGACTCTGTAACGCGAATCCCGAGCTCCGTGTCACGGCGCGCCTCCCATTCCCCCGAAGTGGCCTGGGGGCAGAGTTTGCGGATCAGGTGTGCGAGGAATTCGGCGCTGTCATGCTGTCTGTGTGCATTGGCCCAGCCTGTCATGGCAAAACGCCATAGGAGCATACCTGGTATGAAATGAGGGCGACGCGGCAACCTACTCAGAAAGGAGAATGCCTGGCATCCAGCGTGCGTGAGAGCCGTCGGGCCGTCCTGTGAAAAGTGGTCCCCGTGCAAGATGGTCCAGAGGAGAGCTCTAGCGGAGGCATTGAAGTAACAGTAGTTACCAGGATTGCTAAGAGTGATGGTCCTCAGGAGTACACGCGATCCAAGAGCTGCTGAAGCGTAGGTGGACGCTGCATGGTCTCTCTCCTGAACTGAACCCCCGCCAATTGCAGGGCGGCACATCCTTGGAGCTGCGTGAGAAGATCGAAGAGTTGATTCGCTTCCGAGCAGCGGTTCGCGACATCCATGAGCACTCGGACTGTTTGTCCCTCCATGCCTTCTTCGAGGCCCCGAAGCGCATGAAAGCGTGACAATGTATCTGGATGGAGAAGTCCTTGGATTTCCTGGAGGATCCTCAAGAGCTTGGTGGTGGTGGTGGTGGTGGTGGTGGTGGTGGTGGTGGTGGTAATGATGATAGCAGGAATAAGCACATGATTGATGATGCAGATGATGGTAGCAGTGATGTTGACGACCTCCCTGACTTGGACTTCAAATGGTAGGATCCTTGTCTTGTAAAGAAAACCTCAACCCCCCCCTTCATTTTAGGGGAATCTTAAGAATACTTCAGAACCCCGTAAATCCGGAAACCCAAACCTCTCGGAGGCACCAGCATGGCTCCGGCAAGCAGTTCCAGCTACCCGTCCAAACCTTCAGACCTGACGGTTTCAGATCAGTCTTAAGGCTTTAGGGTTTAGGATGTAAGTTGAGGGACGTACCTTATTACTAAGAATTGGACCTCCCATGTTTTCTCCCAGGCCCATACGGATCTGGGGCTCCGCCATTAGCCCTTTGTTGATCCCCGGATCCTACCAGCAAAAGCCTCAGAAGTAGAGATTGAGATGTAGGGTTTGAGGGTTTGGAGTTTTCGAGTTTCAGGGCTTGAGAGCTCTGGGGATTTGGGTTTTAAACATGGACGTAATAATGATACCAAGCTGGGTATTAAGATAGGTTATAGGAAGGATACTGAATACTCATCAGGGCTATCGTATAATATCGTCCTGAGACCGGCAACATCGCCAAAGGTCGGAACCCTCTAAACCTCGCCAGAGCTGTTCTGCGGTGGGATTCCCCGCTGATTCAGAGGCCGTAATCAGTAGAACAGGGTTTTGGGGTAAGCTATACCCTAAACCCTTTAAACCCTAAACCCTAAACCCTAAACCCTTATACTGAAATCATTCGGGCCCCTACATCAGAGCGGCTTGCGGCTTTGAGCCAGAGGGTAGCCATGTAAGTAACAAAGGTCCCATGCACCTTGCCGGAAAGTCTTACCTAGTAGTAGAGTAGGTAACCTTTAACCTTTTTTGGTAGTACAGTCCCTATATAATCCCTATAATAACCAAAAAGGTTAACCTTTAGTTCCCCATGATACCCGACAAGTAGGCTTAATCAACCCGTGATCATGTTGGCGGGGGACAGTTTAGCCTCGAAGCAGCGAGATGGGAAGAAGTGGACGAAGTACCTGCATGGGCCATTTTTTTGCAGTCCAAATCAGGAAATCTGAAACTCCGAAAATGGGGAACCCTATGATGTAGTTACCCCCAAAGAGTAGGATCCTTATTATAAGGACCCCCCAAGATAAAGTACCCCTAATTTTCGGAAACGCACATTTCGCCTGAGCTGTTTAGGTCTCATGGCACCTCGTTCGTTTGCAGACTGCATGTGGGGCCGTAGGCCTTGGGGCTTTCCCGAAGCCGAAAGCCGTAATACCCTTAAGCCCGGCTCAAAAAAATCCAAATGCCCTGGCTTAAACTACTTGGAGGATCATGGGAGTTAGTAAGTAAGGTTATAAGTACTTTAATTGGGGTTATATGTATAGTTACCTTAATTATAACCCTAGTTACTAAGTCCCATGATCCTTTAAGTACACTTTCCATAAGCTTTGTGAAATTGGCAAGAAACACCACCGAGACCTTCCAACACCTGTGTAATCAACCGCCTGAGCCCCAAACATGGACCTTACAGGAACCACCTCCAAACAAAACCTAAGCTCTGGTCCCATGCTTGCCTTAAACTGCAAGCATCTCCAACCCACCCTAGCGACACCGACAACTTAAACTCTGAACTCTAACCCCTGTAGTGCCCTTACGGAACCCTTTAACCCTTGGTAAGCGGAGCTCCAAAAGCAGAGGTGCCGTAGCCTCCAGCACGCCGGCACCTCCTGCACGCCGTGCCGTCTCGATGAGCGCTGCACTGGCAGGCGTCACCATATGGGTGGTTGTCAAAACTAGGGCCCCTTTTCGGGTACCCTATATTTTCGGTGCCGTATTAAATTAGGGATCTCAAAAGGGACCATAATTTTGACAACTACCCATAGGGTCAGCACAAAGGCTTCTAGACGGGCTGTTGCAAGACTGAATATAAGGTTTTCTGTACCGGTTCTGAGAAGAGTTCTACCTGGTCTCAGGGTTCAGGGTTTCGGGCACTGGGTTTCAGTATAGCCATAGTTATCTGAAGAAGGAGTCAAAGGGGAAAAGGAGGGACCCTTAGTAAGGACCCCCAGGTATATACTCTTAATTAGCTATTATATACCCATTATATAGCCCATGATAGGGTAGGGGTCCCCATTAAGGATCCCTCCTTTTCCTGTTTGAAGGAGTGCAAGATGCTAGATTTGAGGAAGACTCGAGGTTTGTATCCAGGACCCCCTGTTTTTTCGCAAACTCTGAAGGTTCGGATTGCAGGAAAGTGCAGGACCTCTCCGCTTTCTCGGGGTATCTGGTAAGTTCATCGGTTGCATACAGGACTGTCACAGCAGGCATAGAGTTTGAGATCACTTGAGGATTTTATATACGGCCCAATTGCAGGCCTTGCAAGTCAGTATGGACCTGCCCACGGACGCCAAATCACCTAGGGCTGTAATTTGCCATCTCTCTGGGATCCCTTTCAGTCTCGGTGGCGATTTCCCGGCGCTTTGAAAGGGAGCCCCCAGGATACTCTGTGTGCTTTCCTTCCTATACCAGGAGCAGGCACCCAGTCGGCTGGCAGTGAACGCTGCAGTTTGGGGTTTAAGGATTCGCGTTTAGGGCCCTGTACCCCTGGGTTTGGGGTTTAAGGTTTCGGGTTTAGGGGCCTATAAGCCCTAAATACCCGCGTAAAGCCCTGAACATCTTCCTGCGAGGCATCGGCGCGGCCGTCGCGCAGCTTGCCATGGGAGATAAGAACGCAGTCGAGGACCTTTAGATCAAAATGCTGGTGGTACTTGTCATATAGAGTATACAGGAAGACAGAAAGCAGAGTGGTACTGGCTGCAGAGTGACCATCACAACAATCTGCATTTCGATCAGAGGTAACCTGCGATAGTACACAGACTATAAACTACTGTAAAAGTCCAGAAATGCCATCGATGGATCATCACCAGCAGCAGCAACATTAGGTGCAGCAACAGCAGTCATTCTGACAGCTTGGAAGCTAAGGTTCATTATCACTGAATGGTGATAACACGGCCTGTTCCATGCTTTATTCCAGCACAGGTAAACCTGTCTGCACTAAAAGCCTGCCAAATTCTTTGTGTCGATTTGGGGTCATGTTTACTTTCCCTTATTATAGACTTCGGGGTTTTTTGAAATCGACACTTAGAGTGGGTGTTGGCTTGAAAGGTCTTATGGGGTAAGGATTTGGGATGTCGGGGGGCTTGGGTCGGACTCTCGTCAAGAAGCTGCTATATTATGTTATATGAGAGTACATTATACTATACTATACTATAATGATATCATATTACAGTAATATATTATGAATGCGGTTCCCAGAAACAGTCAAGACAAGACTAAGAGTCAGTTTGGAAACTCAGGGATTCGAAGCTTGCCCCAGTGTCCACTCCGCGGCGGTTTAGGGGCTCAGATGATGTGACTTCTCTTTCACAACTTTTAATCTTGCGTCCAGCAGCGCTTCCTGAAAACTCAAAGCCTAAACCCGTTGTCCCCCGAACAGGTAATCCTACTTAAGCTAACAGCTAACTTAATCTAGCTTCTAACAGATTCTCAGAACGAACCCTTATAGCCCTTGTATAGAATTTATGGTGATCCTACAAGAACGGTTGGCTTGGGTGCTTTATGGTAACACCACCGCAACGACCCGCGGTAGATACTACATAATTATAGCCTGTTACTCCCCAAAGTAAGTACTGTGTGTGCAAGCCCCAAACCCCGAACCAGTACATCCTACGCGCTAAACCCTTTGCCAAACTGATTGAAAGCCTTGCACGACCCTGTTGAAACCCTGTAGCATGAAGCCTGAATACTTGCCAGTACTATTCCCTTTCGGGTTCGTTATTACGGTAATCAAAGAACATACCCCAAACGGCCGGTCAACCTCTGTAGAACCCTTTTAGAGCCCCTTTTCAATGCCTCTATTTTCGATATTGACTACCATGGTCCTTGCATTAAATCGCGGGTTGCAGAGGAGCTCGCAGCCCAAATCAGCGGGGCCCCGTGTGTGCCGCATGCAGCTGCCGTGGCAAGCAGCGCATCTTCGCCGCAGGGTCGATATTTGTTAAGGGAGAGGGGGGTGGGGCGTGGCTGAGGGTCTAGGGTTCGGGAGTTTTAGTGTTTGGGCATAAGGACTTAGAATATGTTGTGGGTTTTTTTGCATACCAAAAAACCATGGCCGGGGTAGCATTGAACACCTCCAGCCCTGCTGTTTCGAGAGTGTTCACAGTCGAGGCATGGCGGTGTTTTTGGATCAAGTGTTTAGGGTTTATAGGCTCGAACGGTAGACCATGGATTAAACCTGTTTGGGTGGATTTTTACGAAAGCCCTGATAGTTGAAGTGCCAGTCCTAAAGAAGCAGCTTCCTGCACGTTCCGGCATAGCGAACTTCTTGCTGCGATGCTGAACCATGAACCCACATATTCTCTGCAGCAGTTTTGCTTCACCGTTTATCGGGTGTTCTTGATTCTTGATCGTATAGTCTCTCCGCAAGGTCAGTACCTAAAGTGCTTGCTAGATGTGGGTGGTTGTCACCGAGAAAAGGGAGCCTAATTTTGACAACTACCCGGTGTGTAGGCTGCCTCGGTGGTTGTCATGGTTTCTGCCCTGAGCCCTGGAGCCGACAACGAGAAGCCGAAAAGCCGTAACCTTCCGTAACTTACTTGGAGGATCATGGGACTTAGTAAGTAAGGTTATAACGGTTATAAGTATCTTAATTGGGGTTGTAAGTATAGTTACCCTAAAATATAACCTTAGTTACTAAGTCCCATGATCCTTTAAGTATTTCCGTAACTTATCCCTATGCCTCCAGGGACCTTATTATGGGGTCCTCAAGGGGTCTCGGGCCCTAACTCTGAGGTCCGATGGAGGGATAGGGTATTGGCTGTAGACTCAACTTTTCAACTTTTGGGGTTCTTGTCAGGTAGTCGATTCTGAAAGTTTCAGCTTTTATTCCCTTGGGTTTTCGGCCAGTGAGGTAAGTCCCTATTATTTTAAGGGCCCCCATCCAGAAAGAGCACAATAACGCTGGACCGTGTGAATAAACGTGTGCATCGTAGCATCAGTACTTTTATTATGCAGGCACTTAAGCAAGGTACTCCTACTTTTGAAGGACCCCCCCGCTAGTATGAGATGCTCCGGAGCCCGAATCCTGACTATTAAGACCCCTACATTAGGTTCTGAGTGTGCTAAGGTCATGGACACCGGATAAGGCTCATTCCGTTCTGTAAGTTCACGTAGGACCGACTTACATAGCCTCCTGATGAGCCTATGCAGCTTGCGCAAGAGGCCCTTTCAGACCGTAAACCCTAATCCCCTATCTTAAACCTTATACCCTAAACCCCGAAACCATAAGGCGTCAACCCCTATCCTTAACCCCAAGGAAAATCTGCGTCTTCCGGGTCAAGGGTCTCTTGGTGTCCATAAGAACTACGCTTTTCGACTCAAGCTTCAGACACACAAAAACTAGGACCTAGAGTAGGCCCTTATTCCCTTTTTAAGGGTTCAGGTTCCCTTATAAGCCCCTTTAAACCAAAAAGGGCACCCTTTTTATTCCTAGGTTACTCCTGGGTCTAGAAAACTAAGATCTTGAAACTGTAGAGCCCAAACCCCTGAACGCTGAAACCTGAAACCCAGACCCTAGGCCCCCTCGATTCTCTGTTGAAGCCTAAACAAGAACATGAAATTCAACCCTGCGTAAAACCGAATCCTCTTGCTCAAGCGGGTATCCGGACAGTGCCCTGGGCTCGCCGGCGGCTTGCAGTAGGCCTAGCAGCATTTCGGCAATCGGCATGGAAGCTGCGCCTGAAATCGCTTTTTAGGAGTTCTAGTATAGGGTTAACAATTAGAATAGGGTTTGGGGGTATATTATACAAAGAGCCCCCCAGCCCCTATTCTAATTATTAACTCCCCTACATCAGGCATGTTTTGCTTTGGGTTTTCGGGTTCAGTAGTTCAGGGTGTAGTATTGACTGAGGGTATAGAGTATTCTTTGTACGCGTCTTTTGGATATCTTTTGACTTAGGATCCAGGTTATGTTGGCTTAGGGTTTGGGATTTCCTTTTATGTTTTAGTCTTGAATGTATGCCTAGAGTGGCAGGTGACGATGGCATCCGCTGTACCGACGTCTGAATCAGAGGTGGGAGGGTACTGAAAATGGCATAGTCAGGGTCTTTACCAAAAAAGTCAGCCCAGTATGCCCTGCTTAATAAATTAAAGCTGAGTCATCTTCAGTATCTCTTAGAAGCTGCCCCCACCCTGTAATAGTGACTATAAGGATTATATTAGGGCCCTATTATATTCCGATTATACCACTATTACAGGGTGGTGGGGCCCCTTCCAAAGTAACTCTGTATTGCCCTGTATGATTCTGGAACGGGTGTTTCTGATCCCTAGTGGGTGGCTAGCGGCTAGCTACCGTTTCACAGGGCGGAGCTCTCACGATTAATTTAGTGGCTTTATTAATTACCAATGCTATTTGGGGGCTCCTTATCATAGTTCTAGTAAATACACCAAAACCTGTTCTACGTATTAACGCCTCTAGATTACTCGAATTCATGGCAAGCCCCGCCATCCTACACCCTAAACCCTCCTGCCAGGTATCGGCGGAGGCGGCCACCCTTGTTTGGTGCTACGAGGGGTGTATGAAGTCGGAGCAGCAGAACCAGCGTGCGGAATTGCAGAGCTTTGGTGTTAAAGTATCGTGCTTCAGGGACTAGGTTTGGTGTGTTGGTCGTTAGCTAGCAAAAAAGCCTTCTCAAGCCTATGACACCATAGCTACCTACTTCATAACGTTACGCACACCACTTACATTCAAGCCACTCTCTTTAGTTCGCCGCTCGAAGAACCCAGGAACATAGCGGGCAGCTGTGGCTGCCGATGTTCGTTTTACAAGAAGGCCATCGGCTTCCTCAGGTCCGGGGGCTTCAAGTTGTTTGTTTCTTTGAGGGAGGGTTTCGGGTCTTAAGGGGCCCTGGTGTCAAGCGTCAAGCTTCGTGAGATCGAGGTGGATGGAGCGCAAGGCGCGTGGAGCCATCATACTCATCGTGGACTGGCGGGAGGTGGGCAGAGGGGGCAGGGGGGCATTTCTCCAAATCAGACTTGCCATGCTTGAAAAATAAAGATCTAGCTCGTAGCAAGTATGTTGCAAGCAAGGCAAAAAGCACAGTGAGCCTTAACCGCCTTAACCCTCAGCACAATGAAGGTTAGCAACACTTCCTAATTCCAAGCATCCTTGAAGGAAGCCCTTTGAAGGTGTCGTAAGTAGCAACAGCTCCAATAAAGGGGGTCGGAGTAATTCGGAGTATAGCCCTGAGTCCTTGGGGTTCTTGTATCACAATACGTATAACTCCGTACAACATACTCCCAAACCTCCATTATGAGCCTCCATTCAAACTTCCCTGAAGCCTAACCCCTAGATCACCATTCTGGGCACCTGGAAACCGGAAGTTGGAACCTTGGAACACTTAGTAGCTGAGTGGATACACGTCACACTTTTTGGAATAATATTACCCACTATAAAACTGAAAGTGTGCACTCTTATTGGTGGGGGCTTATGAACTCAGCAACTTTGGATCAGCCCGCAGGTTAAGCCCATCGTTGATGGACTCTCTCCTCTGCAGCTCCAGGCCTCCCTGGCTGAGTCGTATACTAGAGCCCCTTTGGGATTATCATTCTTGTTCATATAAACCCCCCAAAAAAACAGAGCAACAAGTATTATGGTTCTAAGGGGGTAGACTATAGGGGCTTTAACATTTCGGGTAAATAGGGTTCACAGTGACAGTACGGAACATTTACTTTCAGGAACCCTGAGGAACGATTGTGGATATGGTTCAGGTTTCTAAATTAGGTAACCTTCATTTGGAGAGAGAGCGCGAGAGAGAGCGAGAGAGAGAGAGAGAGAGAGAGAGATAGAGAGAGAGACAGAGGGCTCTTATGGCCCATCAGCAGGGAGGGATCCTACACCCTGATCACAAACCCTAGAACGCAACAGCCCTACACCGATGCAGACAAAGCTTAGGCCATAAACGCAATGATTGGAAGCTGCTTGGGGGCGTAACAATGAAAAGAGTGGTATAGTAATAGTATGTACTAGTAACAATGACGATCATAATATAATGGTGGTAGTAACACTAACAAAACAATAAGGAGCGCTTTGCACCAACTGTAGGATCCTATCCTTTTGGTTGTGGCAAAACCTGGACAGAACTGAACCGTAAGACCCAATCCCCAAACTCTGCGAGACCTAAGCCCTCAACCCTTATAGATCCCTTAGGGTGACCCTCACAGAGCCCTCATCGAAGCCTTATGGTTCTTTTTGGTATCCTCATAACGGAACCCCCAACCCCCCAACCCCCCAACCCCCCAACCCCCCCCCCCCCCCCCCCCCCCCCCCCCCCCCAACCCCCCGACCCCGAACCCCTGAGCAACTGAAGGATGTCCATATCTACGTCACCACGCGGTGTGAGAAGTCCCTTCTCAATGCCCAGAGTTGGGTCAACCACCAGCGCAGGCTGCCGATCTCTGGAGTGAATAGTATAGGGAACTTCTGAGGTTTCCTCTGAAGGGCGCTATAAGGGATTAGAGTTTCCGAAAATTGAAAATTAGGGGTACCTGATTTTGGGGGTTCTTATAATGAGGATCCTTCCATTTTGGGTATTATATTAGGGTCTGCTATTTTCGGAAAGTCTCAAACAAGCCTCTATCTACATTTCCAAGATGTGTGTTGTGTACGAATGTACGCATATATGTATATAAACATACAGATATAACTAGTTGTTAATATGCACAAGCTCCGCAAATGTGGGAAGGATGGTTCGGGTTTGAGTAGCAATATAATAATGATAGTATTATCATAATAATAATAACAACAGTAATAACAATAAAGATAACAACAACAATAATAATAATAATAATATAATAATAATTATAGTAAAAGTATAATAGTATAATAGTATAATAATATAGTATAATACAGGGTTTCTTTTAGTGTTCAACAGGGAGCTTGATCTGGGTCCTAGGCTGTTTCAAGGCTTACAGTTGGGAAAGACCACGGTTTACCCCTGCGTTACGGAGTGTTCCTTCAGTCAACTAGGGATTCTTCCTTATGATCTGGGGAGTAGTCTACCCCGTGGGATTACTATGGTCTGGGTACCCCAGCAGTTTTCCTTGGCCCTTCAAGATGTCCCGGCATGGTTAATTACTCCCAGGGCCGATGTGTGTACTTTGCGGTTGCATTGCATGGACCCTCTAAACTAAACCCCTAAACCCCTAAGCCCTAAACCCCTAAACCCCTAAATGCCTGACCCCTAAACTCTTAAAAACGCTACCACCTCTGGATAATGAAGGGTTCTTGGGCTCGCCGGGTCCTGATCCCATGTTCGTCTCTGAAGGTTTCATTGTTTACCACAGGGGCTTAATTATACAATTTGGGGGGCGGGGTTCCTTTAAATAAAGGGATCAATAAGGGCTACTATAAGGGCTATTCATATGAATGAGGATGTAGTATAGGGGCCTCAATAATTGCCAATATGATTGTTGGGGTTCCTTGTTACAAGTAGAAATTATAGTATAAGGGGCCCCCAAACCCTCTTCAAAGCACTAGGGCCCCTATGTTACCCTGCCTGCGCGGTGTATAATTAGGGTGTGGGATTTGGGGTTTAGGGACAACCAGGGTCTTGGGGCTTAGGGTTTAGGGATGATTAGGGTGTAGTTTTGGGATAGTCAGGGTTAAGGTTTTGAGGTTTAGGGCTTGGGGATAATTAGGGTGTAGGGTTTAGGGTTTAAGGATAATTAGGGTGTAGGGTTTGGGGTTTAGGGTTTGGGGATAATTAGTGTGTAGGGTTTAATAGATATTTCCCGGAGCGCGTGATCACATTTGAGGTCGCTTGTTTCCGGTACATGAACACTTTATTGAACACTTTAACAGGTAACTACAACCCCCAGAACCCCCTACAGAGCCCTAGGCATCGCTATGGGGGATACCTGCCAAACCACAAGTCAAAAGACCCTAAGCCTTGACTATCCACCGTGCGCTGGCTCACTGGCATATACATTTGTTGTTTTGTTGCGGCGCTTCCTTTAATATTCAGGAATTCTTTACGGGTGGTCTAAACTGGTTCTGGTAGTTGGTGGGTTAGAGTTTAGGGCCTAGGCTTCGCAGGCTGTGTGACATATCCGTGCTGGAGAAGATCTCCGAGGACAGTGTGGAGAAGTTGATCCGTTACCACGTGGGAGAAACATCCAGCAAAGACGTCCTGCACAAGCCACCCAAAAAGCGACTCGGTCTTGTTTGGGGATAACATGGTGGCAAACTCTTTAAGAACATTTATGGAAATCATCTTTTCGGAATATCACCTCTTTATCTGGAGGCCGTGTAAGCTGTAAAGTGTTAATGCGAAGGCGAAGCCGTAAACATCCATGGACCCTATTGAAGCCTGGAAGCCTAGTTGCCTATGAAGTGGGTTACTGCAATGGTTCTGGATTTTAGGGTTTGGTTTCAGGGGTTTAGACTGCTATACCAGAACTTCCCATATGGGTAGCTGGGCTCTTAGATTAACCTTGGGTCTTGCGCCGAAAGCTTAAAGGAAGCGCTCAACATCCATAAACCTACACATGCTCTTAACATCCAGGAAACCGTAAACTCTAGGTCCACACCCCTCATCCTTTCCTAGGCAGTATTGGGGAGACCCTGGAAAGCTTTCAATTATAGGCCAGGGTCCCAGGGGTTTGAGTAGTAGTGTCCCTTGAAGACATGCTCTCTATGGTTCTGGCATAACATACTCCGAGGCCCTATTCTAATGATGAGTGCCGCGGTAGCAGCATCGCATAAGCCGAAATCGCTGGAGATGTGCTTGACCGAGGTTTGGTGATGCGAAGGTATTGCCATTATCTCAGCATCGTGGCTTCTTTACCATGGGACAGTATGGGTGTAAGTTCCATAATAATTCTTGCAAGCCTTGTAATCTATTTACCAGGTCCCATGAGTCTTCAATCAGGTGCTGGCGTTGTTCCTCGAGATTGCGGCTTCGAGCTTTCAGGGGGGGTATAAGAAAGTGTAACTCTGATGAAGGAAACCACCAAAATAGTATAGGTAATTTTTTCAAGCCCCTACATTGTGTTCCGACCAGCTCCAACAAACCCCATAGCTCGGACCCTCGACCTTAGCTGGATGCCCCAAAGCCTAGACACTACTTCAAGTTCTTGAAGCCCGAAACCCAGACTCCGAGCCCGAAACCTGCCACGGCCGTTTTGCCAAGGCAGATTCAGCAAAAGTCTGTGGAGAGACTTGGTGAAGTGTAGTCCATGTTTAAGGGTTGTGGTTTTGAGCTCTGTTCCTAAACCATATAGGCCCTGAGGTGAGGGTTTCGTTCTTTTTTGGGGGAGAGGGGGTGGGTTACGGGCTTAGGGTTTACCTAGTTCTAATCCGTGTTAGTGCGGGCCGCGTCTTCTTTGCTTGCGCTACTATATTCTTCAAGGTATATATATATATACATATATATATATATGATAATTATGTACATATACATATATACATATATACATATATATATATACACATATACATACATATATATACACACATGCATACATACATACATACATACATGCGTACCTATATAGACTTACTCACCACACGCCTGCATATGTATGTGTGTATGTATGTATGTATGTATGTATACATATCAAAGTACACACACATATGTATATAGATATGATGCATATATATATATATACAGGTGTGTATCCAGGGGTGTACATATATATATATATATATATATGTATATAGATGCATGCGTCTCTGGTTATGTCCGTATGTGTATGTAGGAGTATGTATTTGTCTACTTATGTGTTAGTGTGTGTGTGTGTGTACTTATACATGTATGTATGTATATATTATATATATATATATATATATATATATATATATATATACATACACTTATGCTAGCAACATCTACCCCTGTCCGGCCCTCAAACAACCACCGGAACCTTGCAACGCCGTAGCAAAGCCATTGTGACCGCAGAGCCCGAAGCTCGAAAACCATCAACTCTCCAACAAACCTGGATCCTCGACCGAAGCCCTCCGCGAAGCCTAAACGGCTGGAGCCCTCAACGCTGTCAATGCCACATAAGACCCTCGACCGTACAGCTTAAAATTAGCAAAATCGCCAAGCCCCTAAACACTAGGCCGCTAGGCCATAAGCAGAAACACTAAGACCTGAGCTGAAGGATCTCTTGGCTTTGCTACGGCAGTCTTGTCAGTGCCGTGCAAGATCCAAAGGTGGCAGCGGAACTGGAACAGGCATTCTGGGTCTTGGGTTTCATGGGAGGGTCTATTGCTTTAAGTTTAGTGAGTGGTCTTAGTGGCTGAGTAATGTAGGGGCCTTCATACCTACCTATACCATAATTGCAGTACAAATATCCCCTGTTCTATGACTAAGGCCCCTATATCATGGTTATAATTGCAGCTACAAATATCCCCTGTTCTACTGATTTTAAGGCCCTTTTTGGGAGTTTCCGAAAATAGCGGACCCTAATATAGTACCCTAAATAGTAGGACCCCATAATAAGGTATCCCTAATTTTCGGAAACTCCTATATCAAGGTCAGCTCTTGGTTTGTGTTGGGCTGCTTTACCCAGAGGCCCCATAGTAGTTCCTTCTTGGGATTACCTCTAGTCTCCATTGTAGTTCCTTCTTCTGTTTAACCCAAATCTCTCTTATGGAATCGTAACCATAAAACTGGTTAACCCAAAGAAGGAACTACAATGGAGACTACAGGTACCTCCTAAGATTCTAAGTATGAACCCCAAGAAGGAACTACTTTGGGGCCTTAGGGTGGTGCTATGACCGTTACCAGGCCAACATTTAGGGTTTAGGGTTTAGGGTTTAGGGTTTGATAGTGGCCCAGGGGAACAGGGGAACTAGCCTCCTGAGAGGGGTATGGAAGGCTGAGGGGCATTGTTGGTTTTGGGGTGTGTACTTCAAGGATCATGGGACTTAGTAACTAGGGTTATCATTAGGGTAACTATACTTATAACCCCAATTAAGGTACTTATAACCTTAATTACTAAGTCCCATGATCCTCCAAGTAGGGCTTTAGGAAGCGGTTCAGCGCTTTGGGACTGCTATGGAATGAAAATGAATGACCGAAACATTTGCTTTACAGCCTGACGTGCTGTGACTTTGGTAGTTCTTCCCTAAACCAACAACCGTGGTAATGCTGTGTTTGCGACTTTTGCAAGTGCTGGTTTTGGTGCAGGTTTTGAAGCAGATGATGATGGAGGCTAGCAACGAGATCTACGAAGACTAACCTCAAGAAAGGGAGAAGGTCTCGAATCAGAGCTGATGAAGACGTACTAAGCTTAAGCTTATGAAGACTGACCCGGATGGCATCGAATCGGCCGTCCGGCAACTCAGTCTATAGACCAAGGGGCCTGAATACGTATTCATGATACTGCATTGGTCATATGCCGTGTGCAACTACAGTATATCCTGGAGCGTCTACTGATACACAAGGTTGTGCTCGAAAGGAAAAGGGGCACATAACACTGCATACTACGCCATTGAAGGCATGAACACGCAAAGGAGCGCAATATGAAGTTGTTATGTTCGAGCACAAACCAGTGTATCAATCAAAGTTCCAGGCATCCACCCTCATCAGGCCCCTATGTTCGGATCTTCAGTTGAAGACACGAAAGATCGACGCCTTTATCGGAACTTCATGCACTTTGGAGCCAGAGGCGGATGTACAGGCTGCTTGGAGTTTTGCTTGTGTTTAATCTTCCTCAATGTGTTTCACTTCCTGCTCTGCAAAGCAGCGCTTTCAGCGCCGATAGGGGCTTTGCGGCAAGGATCTAGAATCTAAACCTTCCCCACGGTCCCCAGCTCCCCCTTCGGGTTAGGGTACGCCAGAGCGTCGTTAGATCCCCAGCCTGAGCCATGTACTGTCCCGCTTGAGAAGCCTTGCCCTTGCCTGCAAGCATCCGAAATTGCTTGGCCGGCTTTGGCCAGCTCTGTTGCACTCTCTCCTGTCTGATTTGATAGGGTGTTCGGCTTCTTCCTCCAGCTTGAGCCGAGAGTGCCTAGCTTCCTGATATGCTGGCAAAGCAGCAGCGACGCTGCCAAGTTCTGCCAAGCACATGTGCTGCTGTTGACGGAGGCCCCGTTTTGCTTTTTCCGCCTGAGAGACGGGAAAACAGGGTGGCATCGTGTGAGAGACCTTGGTACAGCAGCTCATGCGTAGCTCATGCAAATCCTATGCGCTCTAAAACCCAACGAGCACTCAAGCTAAACAAAGCCTGGAAGTTCCACATCTAAGCCCTATATACTATGCGCCCAAAGCCGAAGCGTCAAACTCCACCCAGCACGAGCCCAAGAATCGAACCTCGAAGTGTTCCGCCACAAACGCGCCAGAAGGTCTTTGGCGACATTGTGTAATCTTCGTTTGTAGCTCTAGGATTCGAGAGACATTCCCTCCCCCCGGGCCTCTCCTAGCTTTGCTGCTGCTCTTGTCCCTTCTTCTGCAGCAGCTGGGGTTGCCGCTTCTGCAAGATAGAAGTCTGCATTATTACTGTATTGTTCTTTAGCATTCCATATCATAATGTAAAACAATCCCCGAAACCGTTTCAAACTATTACGGCCCCTTTTCTACACCCCTATCATACCCCGTATAGCCTTTCTGTGACCCGCATAGACCCCTTTCTAAGAACCTTGTTATCGTGACCCCAAAATGAGGTACCCCCAATTTTCGGAAGCGCCCAGCTATTGCCTTGGCATTGAGGCCCTTCGCTCGCTGTTCCTGGGCAGGCCCGAGGAGGCGCATCTCTCTGGGCTGCTCTCGTTTGTTTCACGTAATGTTTCTATACATATCTAGGTTTTTTTATATTTTTATACCTATACCTTAGCTGGATTCAAAAGGCATGTGGAGATGCTTTCTAGAGAATGATGGACCCCAAGGACGTATCATATCTTACGTATCCGTGTATCATATCCGACGTATACTTATACGTATAATGGTGGTTTGACGTATATGGGATACGTATCCCACGTAGTTGTCCGGCCCGAATGGGCCTGTATACGGGCCGGTGCGTGCTGTAGGACGTACAAACGTATCAGCTGTACGGCCCGGCCGGCCCGTAAACGTATCCGCCGTACGGCCCGGTAGGCCCGTATACGGGCCCGTGCGGGCTGTACGACGTATAAACGTATCCGCCGTACGGCCCGACAGGCCCGTATACGGGCCCGCGCGGGCTGTACGACGTATAAACGTATCCGCCGTACGGCCCGGCAGGCCCGTATACGGGCCCGGGCGTGCCGTACGACGTATAAACGTATCAGTGATTATACGTTTTATACGTATAAACTTTACGTGTATATGATACGTAGGCTGTTCAAGGCCTCGCCATGTCTCCTCTAGAACATAGCTTTTGAATCCTGATAACCTATACCTATGTATATACATAAATAAGTGTATATGTGATTATATATATATATATATATATATATTATGGGAGTTTCCGAAAATACGGGGTACCATACTTGCGGGGTCCTTATAAGAAGCTTCCTACTGTTTCGTATAGTATATTAGGGTTCCCTATGTTCGGAAACTCCCCTATGTATGTATGTATGTATGTATGTATGTATGTCGTATGTGTATATATATCTATATACACACATGTATGTATGCATGTAGGTATGTATGCAATTATTTCTCCGTGTGTGCGTGTGTTATGCTCGGGCTATACCGGTTCTGCGAGGATAAAGATACTATAAGTGCGGTACTCTCAGGTTCCTATACTAAGGGGTACTATACTATAACCTAATAAGTATATGCATAGTTTGGGGACCAACGGGGGCTCATGGTTAGGAGCTTAGGGCTTCAATTGCTGATCGCCGGGGCGACTGTTACTACTGCTACTACCACTTCTACTAGTGTTACTGCTACTTCTGCGGCTGCTACTCCTGCTCATGAAAATTTCGCGGTACCTTAAGAAGGGGCCGTGTAGCTCCTAGTTGCCTTGGGGCGGCCTTGGTTGGGGAGTTTAGACAAACCCTGTAGGCCAGGCTGAGACTGAACCCTAAAATGCCCTAAACTCTACCAGCTAAAGCCGAAACTCCAACCCCTAAACCCCTAAAATGCCAAACTCTAAACCCCAAAGACGAGCCCCAAAATAAAGGGTTCATAACGGGCTTGAAGACGAGCTTACTCGGGGATAATAAAGGGTGTAGAACTGAGCTGTTTGACTTGCGGGGTTGTTAGCCGCCTATACGAAGTTCTTACGGGGGTTTGTTCAGGTTTCATACGGTGTTTATGACGGCTCACAACCGCTCTTTAGGGGCTTGTTAAGGGTTGTGAGGGGCTGTTGGGGCTTTGTCGTGTGTAATATATATATATATATATATATATATATATATATATATATATATATACATACATACACACATGCATGTGTGTATAGGTTTCTGCTGTGCCCCCACTTGCAGGCACGGACGCTGCTGGCGCTAGACGAGGCTGCGGGTTGCGGAATGCTTTTGGAGTCCGTTCAGTTGCTCCAGAACGGCGAACATCCGAAACTAAACTCGAAGGAGGTACTCTAATTCCGAATACCCCAGGGCATACCCCAGAGCCACATGACTCTGAATACCTTGCAACCCTGAACTCTGAAACCCTCCAAGCCTGAAGCCCTGGAGCCTGAAAAGAGTCTCCAACAACCAACAAACTCTGAAATCCTGGCTCCTACTGGTAGCCCTACTCCTAATCTTCAAATCCGGTCCCCGCTTGCCTTTCGGTTACCTAAACCCTGAACCCTAAGCCGTGGCCGCCGACCCTGAACCAGGTTGAAGTATATACATGCCTTAAGCTCGATAAAGCCTCAAACGCCCATAATTCAAAAATCGGATATCTAGGCTTTAGTGAGGTTTCGGTGATGTCTTCGGCGTGGTAGATTCTGGTAGATCCCTGAACCCTAAACCTGAAACCCTCGTGAACTCTAAACCAGGTTCTCCACATTCCAGGGGAGGGCGACGTCATGCTGCTGCGGGCACTGGAGAGGGCTGTGCCTCGGCTTGCTAGCATCAAATAAAAGGGCCTTAATAATTGGCCCTTGCTTTAAGATTACTATACGGTTCCTTTAAAGGGGTCCATAAGGGCTATTATAAAGATTCAGTATAGGGGCTTTAACAATTACCTATACTATTTGGGTGGTTTCCTTTTTCTAACTATGTATTATAACCCCAAACCCTATTCTAATTATTAAGACCCCTCTATTACTCCTGAGTGTCAGGGCCTGGCGGCTTGGGGCTTTCTAAGTCGTTCTTACTTGGAGGATCATGGGACTTAGTAAGTAAGGTTATAAGTAGCTGAATTGGGGTTATAAGTATAGTTACCTTACCTATAACCCTAGTTACTAAGTCTCATGATCCTTTAAGTATCGGTTCAGAATCCGAATGGATCGTTGTCATCGCAGTACGCACACAGGCCATGCCACACATGGAGGGTTGTTTCTGCATATTCGCAACAGCAGTAATGGAAATCAAGACTGGTCACAATGCAAGGACTCCATGCCAGGCAAAATCACAGCTGCACTCGTGCAGAGAGGAGCTATGCAATGTAGCACACGACAGTGTGAAACCAAGCCGAAAGCTCTACCGAGCACGACCCCAGGATCATATGGACTTCGTGTTCTGATCTTTAAGCACAAAGGAAACCTACCTTCTACCGCCACTTGGTAATTTGAAGCGGGACAGTAGACGCGGGCGCCGAAACTGCTGAGCCCAGGCTAGGCAAAGCATAAGCTAACATAGGGGTGCAGCTATGTAGTTTCCAAAACTATTCCTGAGGGCTCCTATCATGGGCAGCATGATATGACCAATGCACGCAGACAGCAAACTACGAAAAACGCATTCTTCTAGGATCCACTGGGCTTCTCATAGTCAATTGTCTGGGGAGTAGCTGTATACTATAGTATAATGTAAAATAATAACGACATCAGCAGCCAGGGAACGGCTCATGTTTTGGTACAAGTGGAAACTCCGGAGCATGAGGCTTTGCTGAACGGTTCGAATTTGGGTTTGGGGTGTGCCCATAGGCTCCCTTGTAGTTCCTGTTGGTTGTTTGTACGTAGGAGCCTATAAGGTAATCCAGAAAAGGATTTAGCATGAAGCCTCCGGGTAGGTTACTGAAGTACCAAATCATCAACTGGAACAGCTCAAACTACAAAACCACAAATTCCCAACCTGGCCTGGGGTTGCAAATCCATGCTAATGTACTTGAAAGGTCATCATGGGACTGCGTATGTAGGCTATGAGTGGGGTTATGTGTGCAGCCCCAAGTAGGCTCTTACCTGCTCGCAAAGGCCCATGATCCGTCCGGCAGAGGCCATTAAAGTTCCCGTCGGTGTGACTCACGTGTTTACAACATATGGGAGGTTCCGAAAATTAGGGGTACCTTCTTTTGGGATCCTTGTGATAAGGATCCTATTTTTTGAGGTACTATATCAGGGTCCCCTATTTTCGGAAACTCCCATATATGGTCAGCCGTCTGGCGTTTCCAGCCCCCCCCCCCAATGGTATGGTCTGATAGGGGTGGGTGATTTTTTTTTTTTTTTGGGGGGGGGGGGCTGGCGTGTGCGGAAAGGGGTTAGAGCCCACCGGATGGTGGGGTGGTGCTGGCGGCCAGGGCTCACGCACAAGCCCTTCGCAAGCAAGCCGTAAACCCTATAACGCAGCGCATGCCCCTGTTTTGAGCAACCTTAACTTGTACTTAAAACACAACACCCAACCCTAAACCCCACCTAACTGCAGGCTCTAAGCCTAAAGCAGAGCATACACCGCAAATCCTCCCTAAGCCCTTGTCGACTCGAAGCCTTATAAACCCAAAACTCACAAGCTTAAGCTGAACCCTAAACCCCAAAACCCCACAACCACTCACAGGGGGAAGAGGAACCCCACACCCCACACCACAGGGGAGGGGGGGCCCCACCCTACACCCGGACCATTGGCCTTTGGGGGGGAGAGGGGGGGGGCTGCGGAGCGCGTGACCATATATGATCCCGGTTCGGCCGGCCCCCCCCCCACTCCCCCCCCCAATGGTTCCTCCTCCCTCCCTGTGGTGTGGTGTGGTTGTGGGTTGCTTCCCCCTCCCTGTGGTGTGGTGTGGTTCGGGAGCGGGTCTGCTTAGGCTGGTTACCCCACTCCCCCTGTGGTGTGGTGTGGTTTGGGTTTCCTGCGTGGGTCTGCTTGGTGTGAGCCCTCGTGTGGAAAAAGCTTGCCCCACTCCCCCCTGTGGTGTGGTGTGGTTTGGGTTTCCTGCGTGGGTCTGCTTGGCGTGTGAGCCCTCGTGTGGAAAAAGCTTGCACAGTTCGGCTTGGGGAGCGGGGGGGGCGAGGATACCATTGGGGGGGGGGGGGGCGGTGAACCGAGAACCGGGATCATATATAGCCCGCCAGCTCCCAAAAACAGAAGCTGGTTGAACTATCTCGTCAGCCGGAGAAGTTGCAAAACCCTGAGGCCCTCGCCGCCCCCAATTCGACTTTTGCTTACCTTTGGTTAGCAGGGAATGGAAGAATGGTAGTAATAGTACTTATTAATTGTACCCCATTCCTCCATTCCCTACTAACCAAAGGTAAGTTATAGGATTATTCAGGCCCCTATATTGTAGTACCCTTATAGATCCCTTATCGTAACCCCCTACTAACCAAAGGTTTGTTATAGGATTATAAGGCCCCTATACGATAGTAACCTTTTAGGAGCCTTATAGATCCCTTATTGTAACCCCTACTAACCCAAGGTAAGTTTCTGACTGAGCCCGAGAGGCACTTGCCGTGGGAAGCATCGCCGCTCCCATGCTGCTCCGTTCTCTGGTGCCTGTACTCGCGAAGGTGGAGGTGGCTGCCCTTCCGGGCTTAGGGTTTACCCAGAGAGCCCAATCATGTTATGATGAGGTGGCTGCCTTTCCGGGGGTTTAGGGTTTAGGAGTTTACCTAGTAGTCGAGTAGGTAACCTTCAACCTTTTTGGTGTAGTATAGTCCCTATAAAATCCCTTTATAACCCAAAAGGTTAACCCCCAGTTCCCCATGATACCCAACAAGTAGGTTTAGGAAGTATATACGGCCTAGGCTTTAGATTGATCAACTGAGGTCGGGGGTCTATCCGGACCCTACATTTCAGTATCTTGCCCGGAAAGGGAGAGGCTCTAACCCTGAAAGGTAGGGCTCTTGGAGGTTTAGGGTCAGGGTTTATGGTGGCAGCGGTAAGCCTTCAGCATCTAAGCCCTTTTACTCACCTTTAAGTAGCCTATCGTCATTGATATCCACAGTGCCTTTTGACACGTCCCCACCACCTTATTGGGACGTGTCTTCACAATGCCGCGTGCGATGCCCTCGATGTGGACAACGCCAGTGCGGTCGCGTCAACCGCCGCGATCACAGACGGCCCGTGCAAACGGGTGCAGGAGTGAGCTCCAGTCCGCGAGCACCCTGGTCAGGAGACTTTTTCCAGCTCCACCTGTTCGGGCTCGGGCATGGCAGCAGCACGGCGTCTTCTTCCTGGCCGCGGTCGGGCTTATATCTAAAGTCACAGCGGAAGCCGACCTAAGCCATTCAAGCTGTGAAGCCAGGCAGATGGTCAGTCTGAAGCCATGTGAGAGTCGTTGCAACATGACGAGTTGGAGAAGCGGGCCCAGGTCGCCTCGACCCGCCTCCAACTACGGGTGCAAACAAGGTCCGCCGTGGCACAACGACACAACTCCAGCAGTGTCTAGTGTTTGTAGATGCCTGCAGGGATTAGTGACTAGTGTTTAGCGGGACTCGGACTTAAGTAGTTTGTTTACGAGTTTGGCCCTCACAACCCCCCCTAGACCACCTGGTAAAACTCTTTCAGATCCACGCAAGGACCTTGCATGATGCTCTACATTATCCGTAAAGGTTTTGTTAACCAGTTCTACGAAGCTCGAGCCAGTTCTGACGGTACATCCACAGGGCACCCGCTTTGCAGCAACTGGGTATACCTCTGCGCATAGGCCTTTCCCCAGACACCCCGCCAGGTAACATTGTGGTTTGGCAACCCCGTATAGAATTCTGATCAACCCTTGTCAAGCTCTGAGTTGAGTCCAGATGACCTAGCAAGCGCAATAAAGCCATGACGGGCACCGATACAAGCATTGCCTCTGTAGCACAGGCCGCCCTGATGTTTGTTGTTTTTTCGACGACGACCCGTGATTTGTTGGGCTGGGAGAGGTTCAAAAAGCTCGGAGAAGCGGTTTAGGGCGCATTCGTTACCGTTTTTGATGTAGTATGCTGATTAGCGCGAACAGCACTCGGTAAACAACGCTTGAACCCAAAACCCCTGAACCTCGAAGCCTCGGAACCGATCATAATCTCAAGCCCCTTCTAATTCAAGGCATATTCCCAAGCCCTAAGCCCTACTGTAGGAGCCTGATTAAGAAACCTTGGGCCTTTATTGGGGTTCCTTTTATGAATCCTGCTAAACTATTTCGGGCTTATAGGCCCAGGGTTTCTTAATCAGGTTCCTACATTAAACCCTAAACCCTTGATTGGGCTCTCTGGGTCGGGAGAGCAGGATCGGCACGCGGACGTGCGCAACGCGGCGGTGGCGGCGAGTGAAGCCCTGCTGAAAGGTTCGGAGCTTAGGGTTTAGTCTTATTGGCTGTAAACTCAACTTTTCAACTTATAGGGTTAGTCGATTCTGAATCTGAAAGTTTCAAGTTTTATTCCTTTGGGTTTTCGGCCAGTGAGTAGTTTTGGTTTCCGGTTTCGGGCTTAGGTTTGTGGGCAATTATAGGGCTTGAATTTACGGTTTTAGGGTTTCGTTGGGGTTGCGGGTTTAGGGTGTAGAGTGCCGGGCTGGAGTTCGGGCAACACAAAGACAAACGGTTTAGGGTTTAGGGTTTAGGGAGCTGAATCATATCCCTTCGTAGGGATCTTGCTTTGAAAGGTTGGCGTTTTGGGGCTAAGTTGGGCTCCTGTTCGAGTTTTAAAGGTTTCGGGAATTGGGTTTGACAGTTTCGGACCTCGGGTTGGTCTCAGAAGGGTCTTGAATTGGTAACGCTGGCAGGATTTCTCTTCGGACGTGTTTGCCTACTCCAGCAGTTTTCACTAGTAAGGCCCCTCAAGTAAATGTGATGTCGGTATAACAGCAAAGGCATGAAGGTATGCTATGAGCGAGCACGAAAGCGGTGTTAACGGTCAATATGAGGATGCTTCTGCTGTTGCATGGTAATCGTGGTATGGCCTGATGACGCTGCGGCTGCTCCCGCCGATGGATAAAGGGGAGTAAGAATACGAATAACAATAACAAGAGCAGTAGCGACAAAAACAATGCTCATATCGCAATAAGAGGAAGAAGAGAAACACTACTACTGATGTGCTGCGTACTTCGGTGATGATGCCAACCCTAAACCGCACTACCAGGCTCTGATCCATGCGCCTTCGAAGCCATCCTCCCGGCGCTCCTTGGCCGCACGAGCGCAGGCACTTGATGATCGAAAGCACAAAGCCTTAGAAAAGTCGCCCTTCAAAAGAAGCAAGCCCTAATTAACCCTGTACTTAACAGTCGCTTGATAATCTCGAACCCATCACCTCAAAGTTTCCCTCAGCCCTAAACCTCAAAAAGGCTTGACTCCAAACACAGCTACGACCCTGTGGAAGGTTATAAATCCATAGAAACCTTTACCCTTACATAAGCTGGAACTTCCGTCTCAACCCCAAACCACCATAGAAGCCAATAAGCTCAACTATCGCTTTCAAAGGACACTGAAAAATACACCGAAGAACAACCACGTGCATCCCAGAAAAGCCCTGACCCACAAGAAACTCCTACACTCCAAGCCCTAAACCTTGACCCAAAACCACCAACCTCAAACCGTAAACCCTGGCCGAATAGCACCCTACCCACAACCCTAAACCTGAACCTTAAACCCTAAAGCCCAAACCTAAACCCTAGCCAAACCTAAACCCTAAACCCCAAACCCCGAAATCCTGAGCCCCAAACCGGGAACCCCAAACCCTGAACTTACCTTTGGTTAGTAGGGAATAGAGGAATGGGGTACCATTATAACTACTATTACTACCATTCTTCCATTCCCTGCTACTTGGAGGATCGTGGGACTTAGTAAGTAAGGTTATAAGTACCTTAATTGGGGTTATAAGTCCAGTCACCCTAATTATAACCCTAGTTACTAAGTCCCATGACCCTTTAAGTAACCAACGGTAAGAAGAAAGCCCAACGAAGACTCTGGTCCAAATTATAAGGAACCCTTAGAAGTCTCTAAAAGGGCTTTATAGGAACCTTAGTAACCCTAAACCCTAAACCCTAAACCCAAAACCCTAAACCCTAAACCCTAAACCCACAGAAAGCCCAACGAAGACTCTTTCGAGGCTCAAGGCGGGCCTGGAGCCCCGGCGGCCACCGAGACAGAAGCTGCACGCCCTGTGGCTTCGGCGCGGTTTCGGGGGGGGTAGGGTTTAGGGGCTTAGGGTTTAGGGGCTTAGGGTTTAGGGGCTTAGGGTTTAGGGGCTTAGGGTTTAGGGGTTTAGGCATTTAGGGTTTTTAGGGGTTCAGGTTTAGGGTTATAGGGGTTTAGGGGTTTAGGGGCTTAGGGTTTAGGGGGGGTGGAGGGGCGGGGGGGTTCGGATTTGGTGACGGGTTCCCGTAAAGGGATCTATAAGGGTTCCTGAAGGGGATATATATAGTGGCTCAGGCTTGGTATGGGGCCTTGTTCGGTTTCGGTTAAAAGGATTTGGGGTCGTAAGCTATCGGCAGTGAGTTCAAGGTGTTGGCTTTACTATGCCTCACTCACCAGCACGCAAACTTCAGCACTCAATCGCGCTCTAAAGTTCAAATCCTTGCGCCCTGTGGTTCGAGTTTTAGCCTGTGCGTTGAAGGGGCTGCCTTTGCTGCTTGCTGATAGGCAGGAACCCCGTGCTACAACTTGGAATGGTGGAGCCCTTCAAGAACGTGCAGCTCCGTTCTCTTTCTAGCTAACTATCCCTGTTTGTAAGGATGTGGCTTTCTACAGCTGTATTTACACCTGTATGCGTACAGGTCTATCCGAAAACCTGCCTCTCTTTGTAAGTATGCCACAGGTCATTGCCGCAAGCAAATATGCATGAGCGCATGTATGTTTGTGAGCCTGTTCGCATGCATGCAAGCATGCAGGTACGTGGGTTGGATGGGTGGGTGGATGGGTGGGTGCGGGTGGGTTGCAGGGGCGTTGTAGTCTCCGTCCCGGGTTGGAGGGCTGTGGTGTTTCAGGCTAAGCCTTCTTAGACCGAAGCTTGGGGACACGGTTCCCGAACGCCCGAGGCGGGATACAAACCACCATAGATACATGCGGGTAAGCAACCGAATAGTCTCTGCAAGGATCTTCAAGGTTTAAAGAGAATCACAGTTTACAGAGTCATCCTGCTGCAGATGGATGCAATTGGTTTAGAAAGCCTGCGAACCCCAAATCTATTTAACATGTACTGATCAAAGTCCCTTTATTAGGAACCCTGAAACCTGTATAACGCATTACGAAACCATATGCAAGTGCTCTGAAACACTTGTAAGACCTTTATCAAACCGTCTCAGTTACAGACCTATAACTTTCATGAAACGGCTTTACACCCATATGGTCAAAAAACCCAAACCCTCAAGAGCCCATGGTCCAAGGCGACTGTTGAAGCTTTGCTGGCGCCGTGGGGCGGATGGTGCCGCTGCTGTCGCCGAAAAGCTTCCGGAGCCTTTCCTATGATTCGAGCTCTAAAGACATTTTTGGCTTCGAAGGAGGCTTTCTAACACCAGCTTTTTGGTTTGAAAAGGGGTAGCAAGGCGGCACTTTTTTCGATATTGAACGGGCTCCTCAGGGTTACGATAAAGTTGTTTCGCAACAACAAGGGTTCCAACAGGTTCTTTTGGGCTTTGCTACTGTCCTGCCACCCGGGCCCGACGAATCCTTCTAGTATCGAAAGATATCGAAAGCCTACACTGATACATGGGCCAGGCATTTAGTAAGCCCCGATATCCTTCCACCTGAAACTCTAACATAGGGGCCCAAATAATTACCGAAACTGTTTTGGGGGGTTCCTTAAATAACACCCTGTTTCTAATTATTAAGGCCCCTATACTAGCCACTAAGAAACGCTCCACGAAACTCCAGCGTAGGAGCTCCTCCCTCTTACAACCGCCTTGCTGATGGACACGAGTAACGAGGCCTGCGGGTGATGGGCCCGGGGCTACTCTAGGGGACTTAACCATTAGAAGAAAGAGTTTAAAGTGTTCTTTGAAGGGTTATGATAAGGGTTTCGGGATCCACTTACAGGGCGCTAGAAGGGTTTCTAGAAGGGCTCTCTCCTAGCGGTTCTACGAGGGGTCTACTAGGGCTTAGGGTTTAGGGCTTGGGGCCTGGGGCTTACTTGGGTGAAGGAGGCTCAAGGCCCCGAATCCTAAACCCTGGGAAGCTCCCACATCTTCAGCGCGTCAGAATACTTCTCGTTTATAAGTAGGGCTATAATTGGGGTAACTCCAGTTAGGATACTTATAACTCTACTTATAACCTACTTACTACAACCCGTACACTCCCGCACAAGTGTCTTAAAGTATATGCTGCAGCCCTCCAGACCTAATTATGAAGCTTCTGTATTGCTCGGGTTTTCCCTGGGACGTAGAACTCCAAACTGCTGAATCGCGGGGACTTGCTCTTGAGGGCCACGGGTTCAGCGCTGAGAAATGCAGTGCCCAGGATGTTTCATATGAGGGGGTCGTATGGTGTAGGTTGTTCACAGTCCAACCCCGATATCTTACAGCCCCTGGCCCAAGTCCCTTTCTGTTAATTAACTTGTTTAATTGTGATGTTCATGTGTATTGTTCGACAAACATGTGTGTATGTTGTGTGTATATATATATATATATATATATATATATGTATTTGCATATATATATATATATATATATATATATATATATTATATATATATATATATATATATAATATGTACACATAGTTTATACATTTCTTCATGTATATACAATATATGTGTATATAATATGTGGTAATACATATATATATATATATATATATATATATATACATATATATATATATATATATATATATATATACATATATATATATACATACATATACATATACATATACATATACATATACATATACATACACATACATACATACATACATCCATCCATCCATACATACATACATACATATATGTACCTATGTATGTAGCACTTACCATGTGGACCTTCTCTCAGCGACCCCGCACAGAAACTTGGAAAGATCCTGAAAACTCCTAGATTCCCCGAACTTTAAACCACGAAGTCATGAAACCCTATAGAACCCGTAATTTAGGGGTGAAACCCTATAGAACCCCTAATTCAAGTTCACAAACCCATAGTCATAAAACCCTTGAGCTTCCCCTGACCCGTGGAGTTTCGAACGACGGCGCAGGTTCGCCTGGACGCGTCAGAAGCGACCGACGTCCTCATGTCGCTATGTGCGAACTCAGACCTGGACCGACTGAGGGTTTGAGGATTATGAGGGTTCCGTTCTAGGGATCCATAAGGGTTCTGATTATATAAGGAGTCTATAGGGGAGATTCGGGGGGTTTAGGGTTCACGGTTCAGGATTTGGGGTTTTGGGCTCAGGGGTTTAGGGATTAGGGTTGAGGTTTAGGGTTTAGAGTTTAATTTTGGATCTTCTGGGGCATCGGGGTTTGGGATTTGGGGGCCATAGGGGCCACACACGCACCTAAGTTACCGGGCGTTTTTCTGCAGGTTTGCCGGTAAGAGGCTTTCGCATTGGATTCTAGGCGCTTCAATAACAGGACTTTACTTTGGGAAGGGCTGTTGAGAGGTGGACTGATTTCGTTCTGGTTCCGCCAACTTTGTGTGAAAAATGAGCTCTGAACCCGCGCCTGCCAGCAAAAGTTAAGACATGGCTATAGGGGTTTGGGGAAGCCCGGATTATCTGGAAGGCAGAAGAATGGGCTCTGAAACCATGCTGCAGCTTACAGTCAAGACAGTGCAGATATGCCTCTGAGAATCACATCCAGGAGCCATGTAGGGAACTGTCTTGACTTTTGTTGGCAGGCGTGGGTGAATTACGAACGTGTGACCGCTTGGGGAGCTTAGGGTTTAAGGGCCTCTGGGCGCACGGAGTTTGGGTTTTGGGCTTATGGTTCAAGGACGCTCAGCCTGCCCGAAATCCTCATGGGTTTAGGGGTGTCCCTCAAACACACGCCGGGTGCGCATGATTCATCATCTAAGGCTGAATTACCCCAGGCACGTGTTACATCACATTACACAACATTGCTTTGAGCATAGCAAGTGTTATGGGTAGCCATCGGCCATCAGAGCTGCCCGTGGGTTTTGCGACCTAGTCACTACATGCTGTAAGTAGGATTACATGACATGTGCAGTAGCCCCAACTGTAGTACTTACGAGCCTACTTAAAGCCTTATAGCTAAGTCCCATGATGCTTCCAGCGAATATTTACGCCCTTTACGAACCTCACCGTATAAGCCATGGGTGGATTCTACAAGACTTTGGTGTTTAGTCTTTTTGGCTGAGGGTTTAGGGCATAGGATTCGAATGATTTAGGAGGGCCTTTAGAGCCAAGAGCTCGGTTCCCGGCATTCCCACAAAGATCATACAACCTTCGCCTTATAACGCTGCACGTCGAGATAGTATCTCCTGAAAAACTTCTGAGAAATGCCAAACCCGACATAGGTTCCAAACCCTACATCAGCAATGAACTCTGAACTCAGAATAGCTTGGTTCGGACTCCAACCTGCGAAATGAAACTTTTTTCATTGTTACCCAAATCCCAGAGACTGAAACCTGCGAAATGAAACTGCTAATCCCAGACCTTCCAAAATCCTTTAATTAAGGAATATACCTTAATTCTTTTTTGGGATCCTATTTTAATTTAAGGTATATTCCTTAATTAAGGGATTTTGGAAGGTCTGGGATTATTCATTTTTGCCCAAATCCCACGAAGCTCAGAGGAGCCGCACCTGGACGAGATCATCAGCTGCGTGAAGGGCAAGAAGGATGCCAGAGACTCAACGCTTTACGGGCGTCGGGCTTACAGGGGTTAGGGTTTCGGATTTAGGGTTTAGGGTTTAGGGTGGGTGTAGGGTTTAGGGGCTAGGGTTTCGGCTTTACGGTTTTGGGTTTGGGATTTGGGAGCCCGAGATTCCTGAATTAGGAAACTCCGAGTATGAAGCCCTAAACGGTAAACCGTAAAGCCATGTTTCGTGTTACCGTACCTTGTCTACATACCAATATATAGATGTATAATACACACTATACCTACATGTACATACAATATACATATATATATATATATATATATATACACACATATATACACACATAAATACAGGTATATATATATATATATAGTATATATATATATATGGTGTGTATATATATATATATATATATATATATATGATATACATATATATATATACCATATATATATATATATATATATATATATGAATATATATATATGTATATATATATATATATATATATATATATATATATGTATATATATATATATATATGAATATATATATATATATATACAATATTACACAAATATGTAGGTGTAAGTGTCCTTCTTTCGTTTACATTGCTACTGAGCTGCTACTGTTGTTGCTGCTGCTGATGATGTTGTTGCGTGTCGTCGATTCTCCCAGCTTCTGTTTTGCAGTTTGGCTGCCTCTGCAGATGCAACGATTCGCAATTTCACAGGTCAGCAAATGCCTGCGCGATTTGGCAGAGGCTCGTGGGCTCGAGATTTGCGGTAATCCACAACAACCTTTGGTAGCCGTTGAGTCTCAACTGCATAGGTATTGAATTTGCAGGGGCACTACAGAAAAGGGTGTTTCAGGAGTTCTTATCTTATCGATTGCCCTGAAGCCTACACCTCCACCATGATGTCGACATTATCAGCGAGATCGGCGTATTCCATGGCGCACACCCGATCACTAGAACAGTGTGAGTCACAAACTACGGTGTCATACTCATGTTGTTTTTGTGTTTGATATTTCATATCATCTACTGCGGTATGTGCTACCATATGCCATGTGCGGGATGCCAGTCGTGCATTTTGCGGCCAGCGGACTGAAAGTAAAACCATGCAAGATGAGGCGCAGCATGTCTTACAAAGTGGGTGGGTGCAGGTGTTTTGGGTTGGCTGCTACTACTAGGCTTTAGGGTTGTCGAGCTTAGGGATGTGAGGTCATGGGGCTTCATGGCTCAATTTTTAGGCAATGTGGGTTTTAGGGTTTAGGGTTTTAGGGTTTGGGGTTCAGGGCACCACTTAGAAACAGTTAGTTTACAGTTCCGATGACTATCATTAGTATGGACGGGGCCCTTTCAGCAGGTTGTCTTTGTCCAGCGGGTGACGGCTCCTGCACTTGCAGTGGTGCTGCCAGTTCTCAGCTCTTGCCCCAGTGCCCAAGGATCTCCAAAGACCGGGCCTTACAAGGGTTTAGGGTTTAGGGGTTTGGGTTTAGGGTTTAGGGGTTTTGGGGTGTCTAAACCAGGATCTTCTCGTAAATGGTATTGGGATCTGGACTTCCTCTATGCGAGATCCTCACTCAATCCACACTCGAGACTTTGAGGAAAGAGGTCCAGCTTGGGATCCTTGGATAGGGAGTCGGAGTCAGGTCAGGGAAGGTTTTCAGCGTTTAGGGGTTAGAGGGAAGGAGAGATTTGGCATTTACAGTTTATGACTTACGCCCTGGGTCTTAGGGCTTCGACGTGCAAGTTAGGAACTAGCGAAAGCGATGTCTGAATATGGTAGTTTGCAGAATAGGGCATATAGTTAGTGGGCTTTCCAACCAGACGAGAAACCCTAGCCTAAACCCTAAGCCCAGTATAAGGACCAGCAGACAACAACCCTAAAGTCAGGAACCAGAGCTCGAGGTTCAGATGTAGCTCTTCCATATCTTGGGCAAGCGAACGTGGCTTTGTTATCCCTTGGTATGAATAAACAGAAATATATATATATATATATATATATACATGCATCTGTTTGCCATGCCCGTATGTACATTGAAGTCAGGCCGGCTGGGTAGGACTTTCTCTCTTGAGCTCTTTGGGGTGTTCAGGAACCTTGAGATTTGCCGTGAATTGATGTGGGGCTGACTTCATTTCCGACGGAGCCTACAAAACCCACAACACAAAGCCCTAAACCCTGAACCCTGTAGCACGGAAAGCCGCACACCCTGCATTGCTCCAAATGATGAGATATTGCGCCCGTTACTTAAGGAAAACAAGGCCCCCTAATTAAGGAATACTATCCAGCGCCTTAAGGAACACACACCCCAAGAAACCTGAGGTAAGGGTCTCAAGAGCCGGAATGCGAGGGCGCAACGTCAGGCCAGGGCAGGGGGCAATCGCAAAGGGGCCAAAAGCAGCAAAGACATAGGCAGGTCTCCGAATTCGGGTCCGTTTCAGGCTCCTTCTAGAAAGCTGCAGTACCTTCTTTTGGGGACCTAAATAGAGACACTCATGCAAGGTTTAAGAGTCGATTACTCCGAAGGAGGCAACATAGGATTGCTGGTCCGGAGTTATGGGTCTTGGAAAGGTTTTGTGAAGTCATTATGGCTGAGACCTTGGTTTAGGTTGCAACGGTCGCTTGCACTGTTGATACATATGTGAACCCTGGTCACGGCGGCTCGCAGAGAGTTTATTTCCAGGATTCCCTTTCTACTGCGCTGCGTTCGCTGGGAAGCTCCAACTCCACCTCTAGCCCTGAAACTTTGTCAGAGTTGAGTAACATGTTACATGTTTATGGGTACTTAAACCCAGTAAGGAATATAAATAAGCATGAACTAGGAAAAGTGCAGGGACAGCACCCCAAGATTCTCCAGTCGAAAGCTCGAAGATCCAAAATGTGAGCTGCAAAGCCCAGCCTACCCCAAAGTGCCCCCACACACCTAAATCTTTGAAGGGGCCCCTACCCTGTACTAGTGACTATAAGGATTATATTATGGCCCTATTATATTCCTATTATACCACGATTACAGGGTGGGGGCAGCTTCTAACCTAAACCCTTTTTTCAGCTACAGCTTCCGGGCCCTACGGCCTAAACTTCTAAAGCATGTCGACCCTCAACACTACACCCCTAGACCCTAATTCCCGAAACCCTAATCCCTAAAACCCTAAACCCTAAAACCCTAGACCCTAATTCCCTAAACCCTAATCCCTAAAACCCTAAACCCTAAAACCCTACACCCTAAAACCCTAAACCCTAAAACCCTAATCCCTAAAACCCTAAACCCTAAAACCCTAAACCCTAAACCCTAAAACCCTAAACACTCATGGCATGAATCTGGATTGGGGCTCGAACGGTTTGGAGCATTCGGCTCTTCAGAGTCTCAAAACCGAAGCCCCAACCCACTAAATCCCAAAGCCCTTCAGCCCTAACTCCAAAAAATTAAAACCCCTGAACCCTGAGCCCCCTACATCTTGAGACCCTAAGTTAGGGTCTTAAGATATAGGGGTTTAGGGCTAACCCTCGAAGCCCGAAATCTTAAGACCCGAACCTTTAAACCCTGAACCCAGCCTTGAACCGCTTGAATCAAGGGCCTGGGACCTGGAAGCTGTCGAAGGGCTTTCGGGGCTCCGGTGAATGTTCCAGTTGAGGGTTTAGGGTTAGGGTTTAGGGTTTAGGGATTGGGCATAGGGGGTAGGGTTTAGGCCCTAAACCCTACCCCCTTATGCCCAAACCCTAAGCCCTAAACTTTAGGGTTTGGTGTGAATTCCCACTATGAACCCTGAGCCCTCACCGCAGCAAGTTGCACGTCCAGGCGTGCGTGATCGCTGAGTCACCTGCCAAGGATGAAACCACGCAGTTTTGTTGTTTTAATGTTTTTGTGGGGTATTGTTTTGTCTGTACGGTGTCAGGGCTCATGTGTGGGATTTTCAGGCTGAGGGTTTGGGTGGATTTCGTTAGGGCTTTAATGGGGCTTAGAGGTTTAAAAAGGTATAGGTTTTGAGGCTTGGTGTCTGCGGTGTAGGCCAGTATCAGCCAAAGACCCTTGCATAGGCCTCCTCGTTATGAGGCTTCAGGATCAAAGGGGTCAGGATGTAGAGCTCATGGCATTTGATATGGGCCCTCCTCCTCGGATCAGTTGGCAACTGCGATAGCCCAGCAGGTCCAGGCTCTAGTATGGTTATAGTCAGTAGAATATGCCCCCAAAACCCGATTGGATGCATGAAGGTCCCCTATATTGGAAGGATTACGCCCAAGAGCACGGTGTATCGGAATCTGAATATCGTCTTGGCTACCAGAGGGGCAGAACCTATCCTATATTCTGTAATAGTGATGGTAAAGGCTATATTATGCGTATGCATATCAGTATGTATATATATATATATATATAGACAGAGAGAGAGAGAGAGAGCTTTTCAAACATAGCATACTTAGATTCTCCATTTCTCTCCCTCTCTCTCTATCTATCTATCTATCTATCTACCTATCTTTATTATATATACATAATATGTATGTATATATATATATATGTATGTACACATACTCTTATGATTGTAGTACTACAAGTAGCAGCAGTAATATAGTAACGCATGCCCCAGAGGCAAGCTTTGGGGACTGTCATCTTTTCCAGGTTTGGGGTTCACTATACTTTCCCTAAAACTGAAAGCGATGAAAGCCATGCCCGAGAGATAGAGCGTTTGCCTTAGAATTGACGCTTTGGTGCTTGCACTTTTGCGGTGTCTGCAAATGCGACAAGTAAAAGGCATTACTATTCAATGCACTGTCGTGGGAGGACGGATGGGTCATTTAGATTGATGGATGCACTTGCGTTTGTTGCTGCTGTGTTCACCGATCCTCTATCAGAGTGGTACCACATGGCGGTTTCGACCTCGTGATCTGGGGCAGCCCGCATGGAAACGCATTTGCCTCGTTGCGGGGTTGCGGTAGGGCTTTGCACTAGCTCCATTGCCTTGTTTGCAATGTTGCAAGGTCTGCAACGGCACCCGTGCTACGGTCGCTGCACGCCGCAACGAAGAATACAAGAGTCAAGCGTTTTGCTCGATAGCATGGAAGCAAGGGCCATGTCAGGCTCTGCGTGCTTTGTGTGTGTGTGTGTGCGTGCGTGTGTCCAAGTGCATCCTTCCTCCCTGGTTAGTGCTTGCATCATTCTATAAGGAGTGGTGGCACTGCAGTGATGCTATATCCTGCCTACTATGAGACTTTGGAGTTCCATGCGGCGCCACCAGTCTGGACAGCCGGCGCTTCATGTTGTTTGCCCAGGTTCAAATGGACCGCGTCATCATGCGCCAGGCAAGACGTTGTTGGTGATGCCGTGCAGCAACACAGGCACCTGACTCAGACTCCGAACCGTGTTTTTCATGTTCCTTGCGTGGCTGTCGTCATGGCTGTCATGAGGTGGGTACGAGCCTCTGGCAAGCTCTCTGCAAGACCAAGAGCCCTTGGGCGGCAGAGTCGTGGCAGCTATCAGCCTCGCACCACACCACTGGCCATGTATCGTCCGGTCAGAGGCACGGATGCCTGCCGCGTTCGCCGCTTGCAATTGGATGCGGGTTGGAGGATAGCACATCCTTGGACTTGTTGGCCACGCTGGCGGCAAGTCTTACTCGGATCAAACCCGAGGCAGAAAGAACAGCAGATAGACAAACGACGACTCATGCTCTTTGATATCTGGCAGGAGAAGTTTGAAGCCTGGGCACCTACACAGGCACTTTGGAGCTTGCGCTGTGGCCATATCCATGCCTCATGCCGTCACTCGGAGACGTTGCAGTTTACGCACCCATGCTGCCACTACTTAGGCACATGAGCGCGGCAGAATAGGCCAGCAGCAATCCAGTCAAAAGGAGGCGATGCAAAGCGCAAGTAGCAAGTGCATGGTTCGGTTCATGTCTCTTGTTAGTTCCGTGAAAAACCGGTATCTGATTTTATTTTCGAAGCATCACGAGGAATTCTTATTGCTGCGTGCTTGCAGCTTAATTAAGTGATCCGAAATGTAATGTAACGGAACAGGTTTTACACCTCGCCTCCCGCCGCAACATGACCATCTTGTTACGAGAATTCCTTCGGCGCGTCGGAGGGAAACTTGAAACACTGCTGCCTCCGACTGCTTTGGCTAGTTTGTAGTGCTCTTGTGGACGTTGATGAGGGAGTGCTGACATCAGCTTTGCACCATCATATGTCGGGCAGTCAGTCTACGCAGTAATTCGTCTACATGGCAGCTTCACGCAGCGCCGTGGTTCACAGAGTAACAGAGAAAGCTCGCCCCTTATCTTCAACCCGAATGGTACTGGAAGGCCGGCCTGCCCAATCTGTTCGCTTATCCTCACGGCAATGTGGAAACATCCCAGGCAGTCTCGAAAACAGGACCCTCCGTCGCTTACTCGGTTCGGACGAGGCAGGCCCCCACAATCGAGATGTTGGAAGCTTGCCAAGACATGCGCCAACCTGAGAGGCACTTCCACCAGAACCGACGATGTCACGAAAGGTCGGCGATTGTTTGGTCTATTGTGAGGTCGCAAACACGGTCAGACATGCTCGCTGCCGGGTTTTCATGCTCCGAGCTCTGCAAGCGGCTAAGCCTGAATCGAAGCCACGGCCAACATGCAAGGCACGCCGATTCGGTTATCTTCACCTGGTTGTGTTCGAAAGAACGCGTAGTGTGGCCTCTGAGGTACTACATGCGTGCCCGTCGACCGTGAAGCCAAGCGGCTCGAACCAGGTCCCCATGAACTGCAATTCGTCCAAGCACATTCAGCGCAGGTTAGCCACCAAGACCGACGCTGCATGCGCCTCAGCTATGCAGACAAGCATTACCGGGAAGGCCCTTCCGCAGCGCATTTCGCTCAAAACGTTTACCCAAAACATCTTTGCATGAAGGAGGAGCCGGCGACAGTGAGAGTGTGGCAGAAACCGGTGAATGGTCGATACTTGCCGGCACCCGCGCAGTGGAAGTGCTGGCAAAGACCAATCAACGGCCGGTTCACATGGTCACAACGAACACCAGGACACCGGGCACAGCAGTTGCGAATGAAGTTTTCACCCCGCCGCGCCAATTGCTTGCACTTAGCCTGAACACGACTGCAAAAGCCTGCACTGTTCGAGACAAGGAATGCTTGTATCCTCGTGTGAGCACAAGTCCGACCGTTGGCGCAGCAGCAGCAGCTACAAGGCACGAGCTGACATCCTCGCGCCGATCTGCTTCACTCCATGGGCTTGCCAGATCTGCTGAATTGTCTTGCGTGCACTTGCGTAAGTGCGCAAAGATGGCTGCGGGTCCTGTTCGAGGTGAGTTATAGACTAACTAATTGAAATGTCTGAGGGTATCAGTGAAATGAGTGAAGGTACAAGCAGGGATCAAAGTATCGAGATAAACAAATAGCATAAACACGAGCAGCTGTGGAATCAACATGTTGCTTTAAAGTCTCTCGTGAAGTGCATCTGTTATTTTGACAGAACATATGAGCTGGTTGGTTTCAGCGTTTAGGATATTTAGCTGTTACCTCGGGATGCCTTTAACTCCTATAATGCCAAACTAACAAATTCAGAATCCAAGATTGGCCCATACATCCCGATCCCTAAATCCTGAGTGCTCAGAACCCTCCCGATTTTCATCCCTGCTTCCATTTGCCTGAGGAACATGGGCCGCCTCGTGTCCGCGGTGGCAGATGCCGCATGTCTTGTTATATTTTCTTGTTTTTGTTTTGCTTGGTTCGTAAGATTTTTCAAGGATTTACAAGGTTTCGAAATGGACCGGATGTTATACGGGTTTTAGAACTGATGAGGGCTCCGAGAGTTGCTTTTGAAAGAGGGGTTTGAGGCTTAGGGGTTTACGGTTTGGGGTTCAGGGATTTGGAACGTGGTTGGCAAGGGTTGAAGAAAGTGCCGCAGAGAATAGTGATGATTGAGGTGCCGCAGAGAATAGTGACGATTGCGGCTTGACTTAATTCGTAACCAGTATAACGGTAGGCAGCTGTAGGCATGTAAGCCTTAAATGCGGAATCTTAATTAGTTGTTGAATTCAAAGTTTCAAAAGGCGCCAAAGTGCGAGTCAGCAAACTAGGGATTATGGGATGGCTTCCAATCACATCGGCAAGCCTTGCAGTCTATCAACGTATAAATGAATCCCGTCTGGAACCCTGTATAACCCTCCTATCTCGTAGGTCAAGCCCTTCGCGCCGCAGCTTTTGCCGCTCCTCGTTAAGGCGCGGCGCGGGAGCTGTCAAATGCCTTAAGCGTCGCGAAGTAATGATGATATGTCCTTATAGTCCGTCTATACCAACGTTCTATTTTGAGCTGCTCTGGATCACAGCGAAGTTTAATTTCAATTACACCGTTTGTTCCGTTTGTTCCCATGGATTTCCTGTTGCCGATTTCGGGGGATAGAAGCCTGACCTGGAAAGTGTCTCCGGGTATCCCATCCTCCTCCGCCCCCATCTCAAGGCTCCATCTGGTTTAGGATTGAGGAAATTTAGGGTTTAGGGTAGGGTTTTTAGGCAGGCTTTTGGTAATTTCGGATCAATTGCCAGGATAACTTAGTTTGTTGCAACTACGTTGGATCTACCGGAGGCCTTAGTACCAGTTTTCTAGGCTTATAAGTTCAAGCAGGAGTGCAGCATTGCCCGCAACATGCCCAACGGATTGAAGCCAACTCGAAGCCTTATAGCGCTTGACCCTGAGTCGCATGGAAGCATTTGAGCGTAAACCTTTAAACTCTTTGTCTTAAAGACTAATAAAGCGCTGCAAAGCCTAGAGAAAGCCTAAAAAAGAAAGCCGAAACCAATCACCCAAAGCCCTTCAGCCATTCACCCTATGACATTTTGGCTTCGAAAAAGTCGATGGACCGCTTGAACCCAGTAAACAATCCTTCAATCCTAAACCTTACACTTACACGCTAAACCGCTAAACCGCTGATCCTAAGCTTCCTAAACCCTAAGAATTTTACAAGAGCCGAAACCCGAGAGCACGAGACAGGTCAGGGAGGAAGTCTCCGTCCGGCCCTCAATAAAACGACAGGAAGGCATTTAAAGGGTTTGGGTTCCTGGACCCCTTTTCGGTGTCGTGCGTTTGGGGGTGTTTTTACGGATTTTTGTTGGGCGGTTGCTTTAGGTCCTTGGCTGAGGTTCTTTGAGTGCTACGGTATGTGACTGAGGGACTTAGGCTTTGGGGCTTCAGGGCTTTTCAATGCTTTGGGGTTTGGCAGAGGGTTCTGGGTGCAAGGTCTAATATGTAGCGCTAGCGTTTAGGGACTGGGGCGATTAGGATACAGGCGCTTAATTTGGGTTGAGATGAAGGGTTGCTGGTTTCAACCATGAGTGGGGCTCTCTGTTCCTCCGAGCTGCTGCCCACACTGAGCCTGCTTGCATCTTGAGTCCTCTTTGAAACGTCGTTGCTTACCTCTATACCAATCATCAAGTGTTCAATGTCCCCGGGTTTAGGGTTTAGAAGTCACGTCACCAAAGCCTTAAATCCTAAGCTTGCAATTTGTGGCTCTGCATCTCGCGATTCAAACCCCGAGGACCCAGACGTTCGTGCTGTCGCGCGAAGGGCCCATGATGCCTTGGAGGAGGTGGCTTTACGGGTCAGAGCTTCGCGTCTTTTCAGGGTAGTATAGGGTACTATAGTGGGATCCCCTGTAGGGGTATAGGGTTCCAAAATGGGGTCCCTTTCATGGGGTTTAGGGCTGCAAGACGAAACCCACAAGGTCCTCAACCATAAAATCAGAAGCCGTTTGCCTGTTCTGCGGAGATGGTTCTTGCTTTGCCACTGTCGGGCCGTCATATCGAAACCGTCTGCGAACAATCAAGAGGCCGTTCGTAAGTGTTCCGGGAATTCATGTATCTAAGGGCCGGTCGGAAGGGCTTCAGGCAAAAGTAGAAAACCTACGCCCTGAAATCGTAAAACCTGGAGGAGATGATTGGTGCTGAACATCTTGGGGCCTGAGACGCCTATAGTGAGCCCTGAGGCTTTGAATTGCTCAAGCCGATCATAGAGTTCAGGGTTTAGGGGGTCGTGGACAGAGAAAGAATCAGATTACGGATTCAGGCTCCAACACCGGTGGAGCTCTAGGAGCGCAGGAACGTTTGCATACCTGCTGAAGGAGATATCAGAAAGTGAGGCTATTTGCTGTCTCAAGCTAGCCGTCGTATGAGACTTACTTGGTCACATGTTGTTATAGACCAAGCTTCTCAAGACTCTGCAAGTAGCGCTAGGTGTGCTCTGGGAGCCATAGCACCTAACGGACCTAACGCATACCTTCACGCCAAGATGCTGCAACCTGCAAGAGCCAAAGCACCAAAGCTCCCAAGCCCTGGACGAAAACCCTCGTGCCAAAAAGCGCTCGTTTTTGTTTGAACCCTGACGCTCTAGGACCTCAAACGCCCTGAACCGCAAACCCATAAACCCCGACATTTAAACCCTAGCTCAAAGCTCTAATATTTGCACCTGAACAATTAGCAAAAAGAATTGGGGGCTCCCTATCATGAGTAATTATCCTAAACACCGAGAACCCATTATTACTATTACTACTTGAGTACTATAACTAGTAATTATTGTTATTATGACTACTACTATCCTCATTATTCTTACTGTTTTGATTAGTTTAATACTATAAATAGTAATTAATGTTATTATTACTACTATTCTCATTATTCTTACTATTATGATTGCTACTGTTGGTAAGAATAGTAGCAATCTTACCAATATATTCTTACTATTGGTAAGATTACTAAGGCCCCCACTTCCCAGACCCCCGGGAGGATCCAAAAAGTAGATCCCTTAATGGGGGTTCCTATAAAGTACCCTTAGTAGTATAGGGCCCCAAATTAGGGGATCTACTTTCTAGATCCTCCCGGGGGTCTGGGTTTACATCCTCAGTGACCTGAGAGGTCGCCAGCGCCGACAGAACAGGCGCCATTCGCAAGGCTGGGGTGAGAGTCGAGAAATTTAGGGTTTGGGGGGGGGTGGGGGGGGTTTCTAGGGTTTTAGGGTTTAGGGTTTAGGGGTTTAGGGTTTTTGGAGTTTTGGGGTTTAGGGTTTTTTTTCTGGGGTTTTGGAGTTTTGGGGTTTAGGGTTTAGGGGTTGGGGATTAAGGCTTTGGGGGTTTAGGGGTTGATGTGTAGCCTTGGGCCACTTTGCAGCTGGGTTCAGGGTTAGGGCTTGGGGCAGTTTTCCGGTGTTGTTACCCTAAACCCTAAACCCTAAACCCTGGCGTCGAGGGGCTGACTTTCAGCGTTCCGGGGTTACGCAGTCGTCCTTAGCATACCAACAAGCTTAGCTTCGAGATCCGGCTTTCCTGGCCGGATACGTGTACGACTCGAGTTGCTACTGTAAGGGTTCTGGGAAGTTGGATCTGTGCATCTCCAGGAGCTTCGTTCCCTCTTGGACATGGCCGTGACAGAGTCTGAGGTGGCCATGGCAGGCACGGGTGGGACACTAAACCCTCCACAACAAACGTAGTTGCTTGACCCACTACGGTCTGAGATGAGGGAGCCGAAGAAACTGCTGGGGCGGCATTCGTGATGTGAGACTTGTTCGTTTTTTATTTCGTGCTTGAGTCGTTTGCCAGGCATGGTAATTATGTAAGGTGATGGTGTTTGTTGTTGTTGTTGTTGTTGTTGTTGTTGTTGTTGTTGTTGTTGTTGTTGTTGTTGTTGTTGTTGTTGTTGTTGTTGTTGTTGTTGTTGTTGTTGTTGTTGTTGTTGTTGTTGTGTGTTGTTGTTGTTGTTGTTGTTGTTGTTGTTGTTGTTGTTGTTGTTGTTGTTGTTGTTGTTGTTGTTGTTGTTGTTGTTGTTGTTGTTGTTGTTGTTGTTGTTGTTGTTGTTGTTGTTGTTGTTGTTGTTGTTGTTGTTGTTGTTGTTCTCTGATGTTGCCTTCGCATCATCACCAACACCACCATCATCATAACCGTCATCATTCTGGTCGTTGCCTTCTTCGGTGCGGCTGCCCCGCAGCTCTCTTTGTCGCATCTCTGGTCGTCTTTGTCTTCAGCCCAGTAGAGACGAAGCTAGAGCTATAGCATGCCTAGGTTCTGCACCGGCGCAACTTGACGTGATCATAGTATCGATCCTGATGGTTATGACAACGACGACATGAAGATGTTGATCAAGGTGAAAATGCCGATGATGAATAATACACTGACATTGGTGATGATGTTGTTGATGATGATTCTTGATCATGATGAGGACGGCTACAAATGGCGAGTACGTTTATGCGGACAGCGATGACAATGAGCAACGTTGGCCTTGCAATACTCCGCGATCTGTATTCACGATGTTGAGGGTGTTGATGATGATTCGGATGTAAGGGGTCAAAATATGCTCAATTGGTACGTTTAGACCCAAACTTGTTTAAACCATGATGCATCGCAGAACCTGATGTTGTCGAGTTTTGCGTGCCTGTCGTAAGTGATAGTCACCTGACAGTCCTCTTTGTCATGACTCGTGCGGCTTTGCCTCGCCGGTTGTGTGCTACAGGGTGACAGTTCATAGAACTTACATATGATTGTTTTTTCCCGAGCGCTGCGCCAGAAGCCGTGGGTGGTGGGCGAGATATCGCACGGACACCTTGTCCGCAGCACGTGCGCGACGTGGTGCTGGATCATGCCGATTCCCCAGAGACTCCGCCAGTTTCTCTTGAATACGATCAGCAACATCTGTGTCGCTATATTGAGGCTAAAGGTGAAGGGTGTAAAGGTGTTGAGCAACATTTTCCTGCACGTCAATCAAGCGCCGTCGTTACATGACAGGCATTGACAGGCTAAAGCCATCCGCAGCCCGCAAACTGCCTTAAACCCTGAAATCTATGCCCGAACATTCAATCGCAGAGTCCGGCTTAATCCGGGTTGAGGAAACGGGAACCTGTGGAAGATGGTACTATACGGGTTTCAATAAATTCCTATACGTACTCTTTTGCGGGGTTCCTTACTATAATTATGGTATAATATACCCCCCAAACCCTATTCTCATTATTCAGGCCCCTATGTCACTGACTGACTGACTGCAGCCTGATTCGAGACACACCGCAGGAGCCTTGCAGATCCTACCAGAAGTATCCAAACACCGAGTTCTCTGAGCCGAACTACAGTCAACTCTTGCGACCAATATACATATATGTATATATATATATAACTACCTACTATACTATTGGGGGGGCTCCTTACTAAAATTATCGCATAACATACGTCAAACCCTATTCTAATTATTAAGGCCCCTATGTCACTGACTGCAGCCTGAATCGAGACACACCGAAGCAGCCTTGCAGATCCTACCAGAAGCATCCAAACAACGGGTTCTCTGAGCCGAACTATAGCTATACTATTTTGGGGGCTCCTTATTACGACAATAGTACAATGGGCCGCAAAACATATTCTCATTCACAACAAAACTCCCTCCATTAATCCCTGCTGTTCCGACGCTATTTAATCAACTTTGTCTGTACAGCAAAGCTTGTCATCCTTGACCCTAAGCCCAAACGCAGTTCCAAGCTGACTGGAACGCTGGGAAAAGCATGCGGTCTTTTCCGTAGTTGAAGGTTTAGACTGATCTTTTTGTGCTTGGGGGTTTCGTTGTTTAGGGTTTTGCAAGGCTCACCTTCATCCTGGGGGTTCGTGGTTTGGAGCTCAAAGGACATGAACTCTGATCACAAGACTATCATGGCTTCAACATGTCGTGATAACGAGCTTATGAAAGCTGATAAACCCCGAGCCCAAACAGTAAAGCGTGCAAACACTTCAGGCAGTGCTTCTTTGCCTGGGACTGGGCCGTTTGCGCCGAGAGGCATACCACGTCATGGGAGAGTGCGTTTACAAGTTCCAGGGTTTCTGGCAGGGTTTTTGTTCTAGAGGCCACTAGGGCCAACCGAGCAATATTGTAGTGTTATCGATGAGAGAGGACTTCAGAACATTCTGCGTCAAAATGCTAGACGGGGACAATGCCGCACCGCAACTGCATTGATCTCGGTATTGCCATTCGAACTGCAGTTTTGGTGCTTTTGACGTGTTTAGGGTTCCGTGTACTTAGCGAAGTATGTAGAGACGCGGGCTTTTGGGATGCACGGTTTTACGTTCAATGAGATATGTGAGTCTTGTAGCAGGCTACAAGTATGCTCTTTCGCGGTACCTGGGGTATCTAGAAATGTATCCTAGACAGAGCCTGACCCGCAGCTGTTGACCTATATGTACCGTATCCCGAATCTTGCAAAAGCTGCTGACCCAAGCTTCTCATTGTGGTGTGGCCGAACGAGACACGCAGACTACGATGAGCTCACATAAATAGATAGATAGTCAAACAGTTACATGAGCTTGTAAATCGAAGTACACAAACAGATATCCAATTGAGTGACTGCAGAGTAGATAAAGAAACACGGGCAAAGCTATGCATTGAAGATGATGGTAACAAGAAGGCGTGCTCCAAGTGGCTGGGGCTTCCTTCAAAAGCCCGCAGGCGCATGTTGAGAATCCCAAACCCCCCATTCTTGATGACTTCGTCCAATCAGAACCTTCCTTACTCTAATTATGTCCGATGAGAATCTTACTCTATATTGGTATGCAGAATATGCCCATATTCTAAGTTTAACTATTTTGCATTTTATTCTCAAAATGCCAAAAAGAGGCCCCGACCTGCAACCCTAGACGGTAGGCACCGCAGTGGCGGCAGCGGCTGGCTCCTCTTCTTGAAACAGTATTGCCAGGCCATGGAAAACGCGCTCGGCAGCGAGCTAAAACAAGGGTGTTGCAATAGGATGAACTGGGATGAGGTTTGGTGTATACTGCATCTGTATATCATACTTTTTCTACATAATAAGGAGTCCGAACACTTGTTTAGGCCGTTGTATCGGAGGGCTTGTATAGAATATAGAGCTTAACATAGCGGTCTCAAAAAGGAGCGGTTCCCTTACCATCCCAGCATGTACTACGCTATCTATCCTAGGATGCCCAGTAGTACCCTTATTCCCTTTTTGTAGTCCTAGGTTCCTTATAAAGTTACCCAATACCAAAAAGAGAGGCCTTTTTATTCTTAGGTTACTGGGTATCCTAGTATCTATTTGCCGATGTATACACATACCACCAGAACCCTCCTCGAATTAGTAAAGCCGCCTCTGCGGCAGGGGTACGAAGAGTCAGGGTTTCAAGGTGTAAGGTACTGGGTCAAGGCTTTCTCACCAAAACGACGCAGACGACGGTCACCACTCCTTCAACATGAATCGGCGAGTTGGAAGGCAAGTAGAAATTGATCAGCCTACTTGATCAGCCTACTGCACGCTACTTCCTCTACTTCCTAGACCAAAAACTCCGAGATCTACAGCCCAGATCCACAGCCCCTGACCTTCAAATCCTGAGATATGTCTTGCAACACTGTCATGTAAATCTTCAAGAATCAACAAGACTTGCCTAGTGACGGATATCATAAGTATACTCCTTTCCAGCCGCTTTGGGCTATCTGGGTCTCTACTTGCCGACACACTGAGCCCGAAGCACTAACTTTAAGCTTCAACGGAGGACGTGGTGCCCAGAGCCAAGCCTCATACAAATGAATAAAAAACATATATATATATATATATATATATATATATATATGTATAGCCTATGTATTGACCTTTTTGTTTACATTAATCTTTTTAGGTATTCTATTTATAGTTATGTTCATGTTTATGTCATTATGCACATTTATGTTTATGTTTTTGTTTATATATTTATATGTATGTGTGCATGCATGTATGTGTGTGTGTGTATAAACATGTGCTTTGTTCCCCTTGCTAAGTTTTAAGAGCCCCGGCGATCAGGAAACCTGAAGAAGCCGATCGATGCAGACCATGCCCGAACCTTCATCCCTCAAGCACAGAATCCTCTGCCCTCAACTCTCACGTCAAAACCTTAAACCCCGAACCGAGCACAAACTTGTAAACACGAAAACTCTGAGCATTGAAGCCTAAACCTTCAAACCAGCCCGAGACCTTGACAGGTGGCAGCGTGGACGGGCCGAAGGCCCTCCTCACCTCCCTGAGGACTGTGGCAGAGCAGGTTGCTGGAGCCTCGGTTTTAAGGTTTCGGGTTGCTTCCTGCAGCTCTAAAATCTGACATCAGTTCAGGGTTTCGGGTCTAGGACTGGCTAAACTCTCCATTTTGATTGGTCACCCTTTCAAGATCTTTCAAGCAACACCACGCGAAGCGTTAAGCCGTGGTTAGGTGCGCAGAAAGCTCGCTTGCCCTGGCTTCGGGAATTCCGAACATCGGAAGAAGCTTGATTATCGAGTTGTTCTGAAGGTTTTCTCTGGGTGATCGTAGCAAAACGGAGGGGTCGACTTCTTCGGGGGCCAGGGCCCTAAAACCTACACCGTAAACCCCCTAAACCCTAAGCCCCCCTAAACCCTATGATACCCATTATAGTACCCTTATGGACCCCTTCAAAGGAACCCCTGTAGATCCCTATCAAAGGAACCCTAAAGCCCTTTGTCTGGAGGCCGCCTCCCCAGGAGAGGCTGCTCAAGACATCGCCTCCGAATCGGAGGAGGAGGGTTTCAGGGCTTAAGGTTTAGGGTTTAGGGGGTTTAGGGTTTAAGGGGTTTAGGGAGTTCAAGGTTTGGGGTTTAGGAGGTTGAGGGTTTGGGGTTTAGGGTTTAAAGGGCTTAAGGTTGGGTACTGCCCCCCCACCCAGAAGCAGTCTGTATTAGGGGTTATAATACGGGCTATACATAACGATATTATGAATATCACCAAACTGTTACAGAGAGGGCGCAGTACCGAGCTGATGGGGTTTAGTGTTGACACGATTTAACTACTTTCTTGCCGTGTATGAGTGAAAGTTTCATATTAAAGGCTTTGAGAGGGCTCGGAATTTGTGATTTCCGCAGCCCTAGCAGAACAAGGGTTCTGGTTGGCATCTGAACCTGAACTTAAGAGCTACTTTACGTGTGTTCGACGGCCCGCAAGTTCTCACCATACCCGAACTCTAAACCCTAGACCCTCAACCCTATACTCTTCCTGACTTCGAATCCCGATCGCCTGGGGTTGTAGTCACCAGAGCCTCGGCTTTGGGCTTTGCCCGCGGCACATACCTCGGAGCCCGGGTTTGGGAGGGGTTTCTGAGTTCAACTCGCTCAGCGGAATTCTGGTCCTATGCAGGTCATCTAAAAGGCCCCAAATGTCAATGCTCTTGAAAGAGTGCCTTGCTAGCACTAAAATAGCATGCAGCCCCAAATGGCTACTTAAAAAGCGAAGTCCTTAAACATCTTAAAACAAACAGCCCCTTACGGATTTACTGCATTATTACATTCGCCCCCCCTCCTAACGCGCACACGTACAGACGCACACAACAGAAACATTTCATCGCATTGTCAAATCCCAGGCTCCTAATACACATGCGGAATCTGCTGTTGATCAGGAGCAGTTTCCGCTGCTCTGCGACTGCACCTTCACCCTCGCTTGCGGCGTAGCTCGGCTTCATCACCAATATGGTCGAGGGTCCAAACAGATTGGGGGGTTTGAACATGATATACACTCTGAATTACCGCTGAAGCCCCAGAAGCCTACAGCCCCAAAGCCTAAAAGCTCCAAACTCTTTGGGTCTCAGGACCGCTGAGGCTGAAGCTTCTGACACGCCTTTCCTTGTTCTCCAAACAATGTCGTAGGGTTTCATGAAAAATGGGTTTAGGGTTTAGGAGTTTAGGGTTTAGGGTTACTACATTGCAAAGCGCTACAAAAAATGTTTGGGCCCAAGCCCAAGGCCCTACTTGAAAACCGCTTTGCGACTGTGAGGTTTTGGAGGAGGGCTTGTATCGTGTGTTGCGGTGGTTTACCAACCTTGAAATCTGGGGGTTTCCGAAAAACAGGGGACCCCCAGTATAGTCCCCTAAATAGTAGGATCCGTACTATTAGGAACCCCCAAATAAGGTACCCCAAGGTTTCCGAAACTCGCAAATGGACCCTGAACGTTTGGAATGGGGTTCCGAAAGGACCTGGTAGACTATGGGCATGGTGTTCCATTGTTAGCGTTTCAAGGTTTTTTGGGAGTTTCCGAAGGAGGACCCTAGTATAGTACCCTAAATAGTAGGATCCTTATTATAAGGGCCCCACAATATGGTACCCCCCCCTACTTTTCGGTAGTTTTTATATGACACTTTGCTTTTAGTGTTTCGGTGTACTGGGGCTTCTAGAGCTAAGGCTTTCAGGCCTCGGGGCAGGGGGATTAGAAAGGCTCGGTGCAAACAACATGTAGGTACGGTTTAGGGTTTGGGGATTAGGGTTTAGTGTTTAGAGTTTAGGTCAGGTTTATATAGGATTCTGGTTTATTTGTGTTTGTAGCTTTGATGCTTCTTAGTACTATGGTTTTCCGGCCAGTCCCCAGTAGGACTGTCGACGATCGTGTACCATACCCAAATACCCTATTCTAGCTAGTGAGGCCCCTACACTATCGAACCCTTCTATAGATTTGTGATAGAACCCTTTACAAGAACCCTTTAAAGCAACCCCCTTCTATAGATCCCTATAAAAACCCTTTACAAGAACCCTTTAGAGGAGCCCAAGGAAGGCACCTAAATTAGGGAGATCCCTATAAGAACCCTTTAAAGGAACCCCAGGAAGGCCTCTAAATTCGGGAGATCCTTATAAGAACCCTTTACAGGAACCCTAGGAAGGCCCCTCCATTAGGGCTCTCTTTCTCCCAGGCAGCAACATTGCTGACGGAGGCGAGGTTGCAGCTGAGGCCCACGGCCTGGCAATGGGTTCCTTTAAAGGGTTCTTATAAAGGGTTCCATCAGGGATCTATAGTTCCTAGGGTTCCTTTAAAGGGTTCTTATAAAGGATCCTATCAGGGATCTATAGTTCCTAGGGTTCCTTTAAAGGGTTTTTAGAAAGGGTCCTATCAGGGATCTATAGAAGGCCCAGGCCATCGGCCACCAGGAAAAACAGGATTCACATGATAGTTTCCAGCGAAGTGGGGTCGACTGATAGTTTCCAGCGAATCGTGCGGAAGCGACATGCCCCTAAAAACCCAGCGAGAAACCCAGCGGGCCCCAAAGTAAAAACCCAGCGAAGACCTTTGGAAAAACCCAGCGAATCAAAGACAGCTCTTTTCAACTCAGCCACTTGCCGTCGCGAGCTAATCCTCGTGCTGGAAGCTCATCAGGAAATGCATGTAAAACCGCATCTTGTCCGCTACTTTCAAAGACAGTGCAGGCGCACGGGTGCCAAATGCACATGATGCAGCAACTGATGCCACAGAGCCCACGAAATCCTCATTCTTGTAAGTCCAGCACTTTCGGGGGTTCAAATAAAATGCTTGTGCAGGCAAATGCGAAGAGTAGTGAAACTTCGGGATCGGATCGTACAGCTTGAGAGACTTCTTAGCAGCATCTTCGCTGAGCCACTGGTATTTCTTCAAGAAATCCCACCAGAGTTTCTCCAGCATGTTGTGCTGTCTGCTAGTCGGAACATAGTCACAACAGTCCAAGTGCTCATAGAACTGTGTCAAAGCTTGTGCTGCCTCAGCTCGCACTCTTTGCTGCTTGCTGCCAAGAAAACGGAAGCAAATCTTGGACAGGACGGGGATGAAGTGTCTCGTTTCTGCTGCCTTCAAGCGAAGGTGCGGGTAGTCGGCATGAGGCGACCCGGTGTTGACCACCATTCCCAATGTCAAGTTGGAAATTCTACATGTGGCACCTGTGGAATTGTACTCATTCCAAACCTGTTCCCAAAACCTGCCCAAGTTCGTTTCCACACTGTCAGTCATGTCATAGTACAGCAGCTCCTTCACGATGCTGGCAGCAAAGGCTTGGGAAGTTCCTAAGTCAAGCAAGTGCAGAACATCCAACTGCACCGACAAGTCATGGACTCCACGGATTTGGAAAATCGGATGAATCTCTCTCCAGATTGGGGCGTCAGCAAAGTCATTCGGCCCCTTGCACTTCCACCCTGGCTTGTCAAACTTCCACGGATTTTTCGCCGGCTTTGAGCGATCGGCATCGCACCAACCGCAGAGTGCATTGCTCTTCCAGTGTGGCAGTTTCAATGTGTTAGCCATATACTCGTAATCGCCAACGAGTGTCCACAGCAAACATCGCCATGGGCCACTGGGAAGCAGGTCTTTGCCTGCCAAGTTGGCCCTGCGACTCCCCGGCTGCCATGGCTTTCCTTCGTGATCCCTCTCAGGATGCTTGCCTGCTATGAGTGCTTCCCATGACCATGCCAGGGGTAGCCAAATGTTTCTCCATGTGTCTGCAGTTGAGTCCTTGGGAGATGCCAAGGTCACCTTCTTGGCAAAAGCAGCCGAAAACAAACAACCGGAGCTGGGCGAAGCACTACTTGTTAGGGAGCCGAAGGACAAAACCATCAAGGAATCCTTTTCACCAAAAGCAACACCATCTCCATGAAGCCACATGGGGATTGTGAACTTGGGGTCAATGTCTGAGCGCTCCAAGTCCGGCCCCCAGTGAAAGTCATCCTCTTTGACTTGCGACCAAAACCTTTCCAGGTCGTGGGTTCCAAAAATGTGGTGGAAATTCTGGGGATAGTGCAGGCCGATGCTGCAAACCACGTCATGCGGGAGCAAAAGCCCAGCTGGTTCCAGGCTTTGTCTGGGGTTTGCCCTGGGATCAATCACAGGCACTGTGATGTTGAAAGCTTCTGCCACTTTCACCTGCTTGGCATACTTGTTCTTTAAATCCCTGGAAATGTTGCCCGGGTAGGCTCCTTGAGAGCCCAGGGCGGCCAGCTCCATGACAGCTTCTTGTCTGTTACCGTCTAGGACCATGGCCTGTGCAACTCTCTGCACAGCAGCTGCAGACATCTCACCTTGGGACCACTGCAGCAACAAGACTTCCACCACATTTGGAAGTGGCTCTTCCTCGTCCTCCAAATGGTCCTTTCGCAAGTTCTGGATATAGCCAGGCATGGCAGCAAATCATACTCGCGAAAACATGTGACAGCGACCAGCTTTAAGGTTGCGGGTTAAGGGCTTTAGGAATCAAAGTTTACCTGGACCTGAAGCCTGCAAACGTCTTCAATCAAGCAAGCGGGAAACAAAACTACGAGTTCTGGGCCGGACCGGTCGCAGTGCAAACACATCCAGTCTGAGGCAGCACATGGCCGGTAAGACAGATCTTTGCAAACTCTGCAGCTTGTGCTTCTTTTTGGGCAGGGTGCAAAGCTATGTCCCGGCTTGCTCAGCAGCAGCTCCGGTCTTCGCAGGACCTGAGCAAGAATAACAAGCAACAACAGCCCTCGCAGTGTAGGAACGAAGCAAAAAGCAACTCGCACGTTTCTCTTGCAAAGCGAGCAGAACCGGTTTGCTGGGCAGCTGTGCTGCGGCTCTAGAGTCACTCGAAAAGGCAGAAGGAAACGGATCTTATGGATCGTGCAGCAAGATAGCAGATGGTTCGAGGCCATAGCATGCTGCTTGCGGAAAAAAGGTAAGCACTGGGACAGGTCTACTCCTCAGCTAGCTTCGCCTTCAGCTTCTTCAAAAGGCTGGCTAGGGTCACACACTTCTTCTCGGCGTTGTGCAGCTTTCTCTGCTTCGAGCCCTCCTCTAGCTCAGCATAAGTCTTCTTGATCTCTTTCATCATGTTAGTCATGATGAGCTTCGCCTTTTGGCTACAGCTTGCTTCGGAGATTTGCTTCTCGAACCTCGCAACGACCACCTTCGTCACAGAAAGGGCCTGCTTCACCTTGACTTGGGTCTTCGAGTCCGTGACCTTCGTAGACAAAGCGACCGAAGCAGTCTCGAGCATGTCAACGGGGTCTTTGGGGGACTCCTTGATGCCCAGCAGCTTTTTCAAGCCGGGGTCCATGGCAGCATCGTCCTCCTTCTCGCTGGCATCGTCGTCGGAAAACGTAAAGTTCTCCATGCCCATGTCCTGCAGCGGGTTCTTGTGGCCAGCCTCGATGAAGCTTTTGAGATCATCCAACTTCTTGCCTTTGGAAGCGGAGGCAGTTCCGGAGATTTTGCTGTCGAAGCTCGTTGTGTCCTTCTTTCTGGACACCTCCTTACTCACTTCCCAGAACCTAGGATCCTTGGGACACTTCCTTGCGTGCAAGGTGCCCGACATGATGCGAGCTTTCAACTCGGAGAGGCCATAATAGTCAAGGGCTGTCTTCCATGGCACATAGGAAGACTCCTCTTCCTGAGAGATGCTCTTCGTGTAGGTGGCACTCATCGCAAAGTAGGCATCCTTGAAGCCGCCCCCCAGCAGGTAGGTCTTCAGAAGTTTCTTCTTCTTCGCATCCGAGCCATTTCCGCGGATGCTGCCATACTGCTCTTGCACCTGCTGGCCTCGAGATCCACCAAGGGCCAAGCGGTCGTTTTCGAACTGCTTCCACAGCGACCACCTTCACAGATCGAAAGCAAAGATAGACCTACACATCTAAAACTCCGTGCATCGTAGTGAAATGCCTACGGGGTTTCCTCAACTTACGGCAGGCCTCTCTTTGTTGTCCAAAGACTCGAAAAAGTTTTTGAACTGATTCTCCGTGTCCTCGAGCTCCAAGCCCTTCGTGGAGTTCTGAAGGCGCTCAATCTTGACCTGAAGGCTCTCAGAGGGCACAAGAGCCAAATCGTCCTGCTTCAGGGCGGGCTTCTTTAGAACCTCAGGCTCCTCCTCTTGCTCATGCTTGCTCTTTTGCTTCTTGGCCGTGGCTTTTGCCATGATCATAGCGGGCCTCTTTAAGAGGGGCATGCTGGCAGCGGCAAGCAACAGGGCAAGGCGGCAGAGCAACACTGAAAGCCAAAAGTGCTGCATACATTATGCAGCATACACCTTCATCAGTGCTCACAGCTCACCAGACTTGGCTCCAGGCCCCAGTTGTCTGCGTGTGTTCACATTGCTCCTTTTGGCACCCGTGAACCGAACAAAGGAACTTGCTTCATTTCGTGTCGATGCTTATGGTTGTCGGTGCTGAATGTCTGGATTTGTGCAACCCAGCTCCAGTACCTAAGGTAGTTTGTCATATCCCTTTGTACTGACAGATTTAAGGGGTAAGGGTTTAAGGGCTTAAGGTTTTACGAGGTCGTGGCTTCGAAGGCTTTGGGCCTCTAAGGCTGAAGGTTTTCAGGGTGTTGGGTTTGGAGCAGTTGGGGCTTTGAGTGGTTTGGGTATCTTTAGGGCTTAGGGTCTAACGGCTGAGGGTTTTTTGTGTAGGGTTTGTCAAGCATAACGGGCTTCTCGTACAGGCTCTACGGTGTACTGTTTAAGCCTTCCAGCCTTAAACCTAAACCTATAACTGCTACAGCCAAAAAACGACGACCCCAAAAACCTTATTCCCTGAACCTCAAACCCTGCGGCCCTGCTCCTTGGGTGCGACGGAAGCTACCTGTGTCAGGGTTGCTTTGTCAGAAATTTCAAACCAAAAACCACCCAACCCAACCCCCCCAAAATTGGGCCAGGGAGGGGGGGTTGGGTGGGACTGGGCCGGAATCTCGAAAGTGGGTGGGTTCTTAGCGCGCTTTCCCCTCCCTTGCCACCCCCGCCCCCGCCCCCCCAACCCCCCCTCTAACCCCCCCCCTACCCCTCCCTACCCCCCCCCCCCCCTACCCCCCACCCCCCCCACCCCCCCCCCCCCCCCCCCCCCCCCCCCCCCCCACCCCCCCCCCCCACCCCCCGAAACCCGCCCCCTTGCCCCCACCAACCCCAGCTTACCTTTCCCTGCTCCGTGCTTGACACAACCCCAACCCCCCCCTAAGCCAATTGACCTCCACACCTTCACAGGTCTTCACAGGTCTTCACAGGTCTTCACAGATCTTCACAGATCTTCACAGATCTTCACAGATCTTCACAGGTCTTCACAGGTCTTCACAGGTCTTCACAGGTCTTCACAGGTCTTCACAGGTCTTCACAGGTCTTCACAGGTCTTCACAGGATATTCTGTGAAAACCTGTGCTGCTTAGGTTTGTTTAGCAGCATCCCGCTCCATGACCAGCGAACGTGGGGTGCACTGAGGTGTGGCGGGGTGGCCAGGGTGGGTGTGTGTGTTGGGGGGGTGTGGCGGTGGGGCGTGGGTGCAGCGTGTGTGGCCCTGCATCTCATGAGAGCCTTGAGCCCAACAGCCGCAACCCTGCCTCGAAATTCTCGGAATCTGGAACCCTAAGCACGAAGTTCGGAACTCCATGGAAACTCGAAATGGCTTGAAAATGTGTACGATTGAATGCACACCTGTGAGAAGCTTGACTTCCCCTGAGCCCAAAATCCTGATGCTCAAATACTATAAACCTCCCAAGGCCTGGCTCTCTCCTTGAACCTGAAACCCAAAATCCCTCAGACCAAGCCTCCAAACCCATTGTATGCTTGTTTTGTATGTCTATTCTATGTAAATGATGATGCTGATGTACATGTATCGTCTCTGTGCATGTGCATGGCTATGGGCATGGACATGCGAGTGTGGGTGTGGATGTAGATGTATGTGTACACATATACATGCTATATATACTCTTTCTGAAATCCTGAACCAGGCATGAATGAGCCTGTAAATACCTGGAGCATGGCTTGAAACCCGAACCGGTTTACGTCAAAGGACACCGCCCCGAAGTCTCCAAACCACTCTGTGTTTTGGGCTTCGGGGCTTATGGGGATGGTATGGGCTTGGGTTGCACAAATCCAGACCTAACATCCCGGTTCCCAAAAACCCAAGATCCTTTAGACATAGGCCTGCAAAACCACACCCAAAAGCCTCGTTCAAAATACTTGGCTATATATCTTTATCTATAGTATATGAATATATGACAAAAAAAGATACTAAACCTGACACCCCTAAGCCTATAGACCTTACAGCCCTGCACCCTGGATTCTTCACACAACAAGCCAAATTCCTACAGCCTAGACTTAAACCCTACACCCCATGCCACCAGCCACCTGAGCATCGTTCGTCGTCTCGGTTGGCCCAGCCTCGGCCAAGCTGGGCATTCAGGGTTTAGGTGCGGGGTTTAAGGTTTGAGGCTCTACTTCATGGTCAGGAGTCAGGGGGTGAAAGGTGGGAAGGGGTTCAGGGTTTGGGTTTCAGGGCTTGCCAGGGTGCTAAACTCTATGCACGGCCCTGGATCCTTCACACAGAAAGCCAAAATCGTACAGCCTAGACTTAAACCCTACACCCCATGCCACCAGCCACCTGAGCATCGTTCCTGGTCTCGATTGTCCCAGCCTCGGCCAGGCTAAGCGTTTGGGGTTTAGGTGTGGGGTTTAAGGTTTGAAGGCTTACTTCAGCGAGGGGAGTCAGGGGGTGAAGGGTGCGAGAGGGTTCAGGGTATTTCAGGGTTTGGGTTTCAGGGCTTGCGAGGGTGCTAGGGTCTATGCACGGCGGCTGGGCTCATAAGGATGAAAATTAAGCCAAACTCTAAAGCCTAAACCTTAAACCCGGGCTGTTCGCCTCAAGGCAAAACCCTAAAGCACTGTTCGGGGCTTTCGGGAGTATGCAGTTCGGGGCTATGGCACACCACCCTCCCCGCCCCGAAACCGGAATTCAATTTGACGAACCAGTCCAACCGAATAAGCTCGAATTGTTTACCCCTCTTCACTATCGCATATATGTATAGGTGAGTATACATATATATATATATAGAGTTATTTATCACACACACATATATACATATATACATATATATATATATATGTGTGTGTATACATACATACTTACATACACACACACAGACACACCAACAACACTCAACACTCGTCTGGATTTGTGCAACCCAGACTGTAATATGCTCCGGAGGGTCGGGCTTTTAGGGGACAAGGGTTAAGGCGGTTAAGGTGCAGGATTCAGCGCTTCGGGCCTCTAGAACCCAGACTCGGCACTCCCAACATCGAAGCCTGAAACCTGCATATTCAATCAGCCGACGTGACTACCGGAACCCACAACCCGAGATTCCAGACCGAAGGTGTTCGCTCAGACTTTGTCACATTGAGGCCAGCACCACTTCTGACCTCGTGCCCCGAACCTGGCACAACAGGATTGCAGGGCAACTGCCCCAAAAGGCCCTACCGGCAAGCGTCAACGAGACTCGCTCCAGGCTCCCGTCTGCTTTTTTCACACTTAACCCTGCAGCCGATATCCTCAAAGGCCCTAGCTCTTCTGGCTGCCCTCGGCTGGACTGCACACACGATCCTCCTCCATCTCTTCCTCCTCCAAATCCTCAACAAAACTTTCCTCGCAAGGCTGCTCTGCCATGCCCTCGGTGTTCAGTTGCTTCATGTACTTTTTCTCTTGCCGGTCTTTGAGGATGCCCATGCGAACGACCTGCTTGTACGACACTCGCTCCAGCAGCATGCTCAGCATCCTCCTCAGGAACTTCACCTCGCTTTCAGGAGGGCCCTGCTCCTCCTGAAAGAGGTGCTGAGCGGTTCCTGGCTCTGCCTTTTCGGCAGCCTTGTCCGTGCCCTTCACCCGTCGTCGGGCTCGGCGAGCACCCTGGCATGGCTTCTGAGCTCGATTTTTCCCCATGCCAGGCCAACAGCAGGACGACCCGGCAGCGTACTTGAGCCTGTAGCAGCTGCTGCAAATGGTCGGGTATTCACACTCAGCTTGCAAATGAATCGGACCTAGATATGGCATGGTAGAATGCGTATGTAGCTCAGCAGGAATCAAGGCGGCATGACGGGATCCAAAGGCCACTCCAATCACCACGAGCCAAACCGTTCCTGGCCTTAGAGGTGGACTGAGTTGTCCAGGTTTAGGGTTTGTGTATTTTTGGGCTGCCACTGAGAAAAGCGCCAAGACAGATCGAGGACCTCAACAGATCGACAGACAATGCGAAGCACCTTCGATCAAGCTCTGCCGCATAAGGCTGCCGCAACAGATCCTGTTTCACCACTGTGGGCCTCAGCAAAAATCCAAGTCCCCTCGTTGTTAGGGATTCCTGCAGAATGCTCATGCTTCAAAGGCAGTGCGACAACGAAACGAAAGATGGCACGAAGGAGCACAACCCATGATCTTTCACCCGGCCAGCTGCACACTGATGCAGTCAGAGACAGGACGAAGGTGAGCACTGACCATCTGCACTCTGCACACCCTCCGGGGCGAGAGACAGTCACTTTAAGAAACACGAAGGTGAGCACACGGACCATCTGCACTTGGCACAGCCTCCGGGGCGAAGCTTCGCTCTTTGATCTCTGCTCAGGGCGTAGTAGTAGCTGGCCGGCTTCTTCTGCATCTTTCCGAAATTGCCAGCAGGCCTGCCTTTCATTTTCCTGCGGCCTGTTGTTGCTTTCATGGATTTCATTGCTTTCATAGCTTCCGCCGGCTTCTCAGAGCTGGAGGGAAGCCCACGGCTTTGATCATCTTTTTCATCATCAACATCCGGCAAATCAGCGGCCTTCAGGATCATAGGGAAGCCGTCACTGTCTACTGTCACTTCCGACAACTGCTCCCGGAGCCGCCTTTTTTTGGGGGAAATCGGAGCTGATTTTGAAGGGGCCGGCGGGCTGGAGTCTTGGCGACCAGTGCCAGGCTTCTTGATCTTCGAGAGCAGCTCTTGCAAGATCGCCTTCTGATCTCCAGTGAGCCGGGAGGAGCACTCCGACAACCTGATAGCAGAAGCATGGATTCGTCTCAGATGGCACAAGATCGTGAGAAGCCTCTCAGTCATCCAGGATGCCCACAAACCCGGCGACATGGAGCCACTGAGGCTGGTGAAGTCGGACTGCAGCCACAGAAGCAGATCTTTCGCATACGAGATGTGCATCTCTGCGTGTGGGCAGTGGTACAAGATCACCCCCAGAAGCGTCGCGAGCTGAACTATCCCGGCACCATTGCAGGCTTTGTTGCGGCTGAGCTTCTCGTATGGGCCCAGCTGAAATGCTTTTTCGCATCCCCGGGTCCGGACATACTCCTTCATTGCTTTCTTGAGCCCTTCCTTGTCGTAGTCTGGGATGCATTCCCTCTTTGGCGGTGGCATGCCCGGCTTGGGAACAAGGGCTTCTTGCAGTGCAGCTCGAGCCAGGAAAACCCTGCGGGCCTGCAGAATTGGAGGCTTGTCTCGAAATAGACATGGTAAGGGCACCTTTGCAGTGCTCATGTTTCGAGCCTGAGCTATTGGTGCCACCTAAAAAGTTATAAGATCGTGCACCAAGCAGGAGATATCGAGACAAGAGCATGGATCAGAATCAAGCAGGCCTGATCAGGTTTTGCAGGCGGAGGGGCTCACACAGTCGGCTCCGAACAGGCGACATGAAGGCTGAACCATGCGTATGCCGTATGCTGCAGGGCTCTCCGGAGCTCTGCAGCAGCTTTGCTTCTTCATTATTCATTATTCTTTCTCTCACCCAACTATAGAATTTCAACAAATTCCAGGCACGTGAACATGGATGCAGCAAGGTCATGTTTTGAGCCTGGAACGGGCCCACGTCGATGTTGCGGCGTTCAAAGCGCTCTGCAAAGATGGCTTGTGGCACAAGGGTTTGTGCAACCCTTGTAGACAAGACCATGGCATGTTATTTGGGGGGGTCCTTTGCAATGGGAACAAGATCCTATAGATTTACGTCCTGCAAGTCCTGCAAACCCTGCGAGTCAAGCCCACCGGAGAGCACTTGAAAACCCAGCGAGGGGCGATTCAAAACCCGGCGAACAACACTTGAAAACCCAGCGAAGAGCGATTTGAAAACCCAGCGAAGTGTACTGGCAAAATCCAGCGAAGAACCCATAGGAGTCGATGACATGATGCACGGGATTCACATGATACTTTCCAGCGCACAGGAAACTTTCCAGCGTCGCCGATTCACAGGGTAGTTTCCAGCGTTGGAGCTATGTTTTTCCAGCGTTCGATGGTTAGGGGGGTTCTATATGGTTCTTAGAATAGGGTATTTGTGTATGGATGGGTTCAGTTGCCGTCTTGAGCGGGTGCTACAAAAAGCTTTATGAAAAGATGATGTTTGTTATTTCAGAGCTTCGTTTCAAGGCAGTAGAGCTAATTTAGGGTTGGGGGGGGTTGGGTTTGTTGCTTCTGCGAATATTTTGCATAGTGAGTACACATTCACCTGAAGCATGACTGAAGTTCAGTCATGCTTGTTGAACTATCGCGATTTGATCAACGTGTCGCTTCGGAGCCGTGCGGTCTGCTGCCGGCCAGTTACAACTTTTTCAGACCAACCGTCATGTCGCTTGAAACCCTTCGATGATTTGCAACGAAATGTAAAACTAGGGCCGCCCAGTCCTTCACTGTATCCCAAAAGACTAAGCCGCTCAGGGCTTTTGCAAAGCTTAGGCTGGTGAGGTATTGCATGCAGTACACCCTGAGACCTGTACAGTTTGCGGTTTCGGCAGTAGCATCCATGCATGTGTATGCGCATCTATACATATGTCTATATATACATATATATATATATATATATGTACGTATAGACATATGTACGTCTGTTTGCATGTGCGTGTGTTATGTACATATGTATGTATGTATGTATGTATGTATGTATGCAGACATGTATGTATGTATGTATGTACGTAACTAGGTGTGAATGTGTATGTATAGCTCTATGTCTATGTGTAATGTCTGCGTATGCGTATGTACGTATGCATTTCTTCTGCATGTGCTGTTGGTGTTGTTTATGGTCTATGCATCTCCTAAAGATGCCCTGCATTTATGGAATAGTTACAGGGTCAAGAATACAGAAATGACAGCACACAAACACCAACACACACACACACACCCACACACCCACCCACACACACACACACACACACACTCCTGTATACACACGCTTCTATATAGTCGAACAGAACAGAATAGAACAGAAGAAACCATCATGTGATAATGTCATGATAGGATATAACATGGTATGATTCCGTTTGATATAGTAAGAGCCTTTAATTCACGATATGATATGATACGGTATGTTATGATGTGGCATGGTATGACACGATATGATGTGACATAGTATGCTATGCGATGATGGGCGATAGTACGAGATGGTATGACTTGGAATGATGTGGTACCATATAAAGCCGTTTTCGTCTTGACGGAGTATATCAGAACATCGTATGATGTAGCGAACGCGGCCTACTATGACACGGTGCAGTAGAATGCACAGTGTGTGTGTGTGTGTGCATTTCTGTGTTTGTGTATATGTACATGTATATATGTATATATTTATATATGTATATATGTATATATGTATCTATAGAACAGGATAAAAAGCAATCGGATAGAACAGAACAGAACATCCCATATTGTACATGTGTCTATGTGTTCATCTGCAGGAATATGGTGAGGTTGCTGTCCGCCGGCTTTGATTGCCGGTTTCAAAAACTTGCTCTGCCGGTTCCATGATACAGACTTGGAAAATTCAGGGCTGGGTGGTTTAAGCTTCTTGGGGTAACGGTTGCAGAGTTTCTCCAAAGCGTCGGCTTTCATTTTTGAAGTTACTTGCTCCTTGTCCTCGTTAGCAGGCGCGGCCACGTCTATGGAATCGTGGGCGGGAATGACAGTGGGAAAAGCCGGAGTCTTGGAAAGTTAGGAACGCGAACTACAAGTGGGCCCAGAAAGCCGGAGCTACCGAGGATCAAGTTTTTGAACTGCAGCAAGCCACTGCACCAGAGGTGTTCCTTTGCATGCGGGTTATGGTTTCATTGAAACTACACCCCTTCCCGCTCGGACACGTCTTTTCAGTGTAGGCAGAAGTGTAACCCGAACGGGAGGACCTACCTACCAAGCCATCTTCCCGAAGGCCTCAACGACTGGGCTTCCAGATTGAAGTAGCACCCCGCTGCCTAGGATGTGGGAGTTTCCGAATATTTAGGGGGTACCTTATTTTGGGGCCCTTATAATAAGGATCCGACTATTTAGGGTACTATATTAGGGTCCCCTATTTTCGGAAACTCCCACGTGGTGTCGCCTGAGAAGTTTGAGTCGACTCGAAGCCCGAAACCGAAGTTAGTCACCCTAAACCCTTAACCCTACAACCCTAGACCCTAAAACCCTAAAACCCTAAACCCCTAAACCCTAAGCTTGCAAACCCCAAACCCTAAACCCGAAAGCCCTAAACCCCTAAGCCCTTAAACCCCAAACTATACCCGAAACCCCTAAACCCCCTAAACCCTTGAACTCGAACTCCTGTGACCTGAAACCCAGAGGTTCCGGGACCCCTAAACCTTAAGCCCTAGAACCCTAGACCCTAAAACCCTAAACCCGAAAGCCTAAACCCCTAAACCCTAAACCCTAAGACCCAAAACTCCAAACTAAACCCTAAGCCCCTTAAGCCCCTAAACCCAAAACCCCTAAACCCCCAACTAAACCCTAAACCCCTAAACCCTTAAACCCCTAAACCCCTAACTAAACCCTAAACCCCTGAACCCTAAACCCTAAACCCCTAAACCCTAAGCCCTATAGATCCCTTATAGTGCCCTTATGGATCCCTTTAAAGGAACCCTTATATAGATAAACCCTTAAAGCCCTAAGAGGAGTGCTGGAGCCTCACCGAGGCACTCTCCTCCGCGCCATCCACGAGCGACGAGTCTCCGGCTTTCCACCTGCCCAGAGCCCGGGGGGCTTCGGTTTCCAGGCTTTGGGGTTTAGGGGTTTAGGGGTTTAGTTTAGGGATTTAGGGTTTAGTCTAGGGTTTAGTTTAGGAGTTTAGGGTTTTAGGGTGTAGGAGTTTAGGGTTTAGGGGTTTAGGGTTCAGGGGTTTACGGGCTTAGGTTTTAGGGGTTTAGGAATTAGGGTTTAGTTTAGGGTTAGGGGTTTAGGAGTTAGGGGTTAGGGTTGAGTCGGAGGGTTGAGGAGTTAGCTATGTATATATGCATACAGAGATACGAACCTGCAAGCTGAAGCAGAGAGAGGTAGGTAGGTACGTAAATCAACAGATAGGTCAGGCATGTTTTGACTCGCCCAGTGGGAACTTAAAAGTTTCACGTATTATTGGGGGTCCGTTTAAATACAGAATAATCTCGATATTCCCCAAACAACCAGCCACTATTGAGCTCCCTGTATTCAGAACAACCACCGCAGTTGTCAGCATCGCGTAGTTCAGATTCAGGGTTTAGGACCGGGCAGTGCTCAGAAAGTTAGGAGGATGCACGGTTGCCCGACTCTTTGATGCATAGTAGGTGATGATTCTTGAAGCACAAGGTATAGTCTGCTGAGACTTGCCTTGTGCAGAAGCTCCCGAGAGCCCAAAAGAAGTGAGTCTACGAGCATGATGCAGCAGATAATCCGCAAGATGGCACACTTAAGATACCCTAAGCCCTCCAAGCCAAACGCGCACCACTAGAATTGCAATGACCTAAACCATCCTAAACCTTCAAACCTTAAACCTACAGGTGCAGATGGGCACACAGACAGACGAACTCCATCTGCTCCGTTGCTTGCCGCTGCAGGAACCCAATTAAGAAATCCTGGGCCTATAATCTAAGCCATTTACAGGTGGGTAGTTATTAGGTGGGTAGTTTCCCATAAGCCTTCCATACCACTCCTATAAGGTAAAGGGGTCTTATGGGAGTACTATGGAAGAGGAACTACCCACCTGTAAGGGGCTTCTATATAACACCCGAAATAATAGGATTCACAGAAGGAACCCTAACAAGGGCCCAAGGTTTCTTAATCAGGTTCCTACATTACAGTCCTAAAACTGAGCGTAAATTATAGAAGTCCCAAAAAAGCACTTTGTAGGCTTGCTACTGATAGGGCCCTGAGTGCTAAACCCTACACCCCAGGAGTTGATGTAGTTGATGTAAAACTTGCAATGTAATAACTATATAAATCCTTTTATACAAAACTGTCATCATATATAAAACAGAAATCATACAATTATAAAACTAAAACCATATATAAAACATTAAAGGATCGACCCGAAAGCTTCAGTCGAAAGTAAGGCCTCTGAGCTCCGCACTTCCTTGGTCGAGCATGGCGCCGCTCGGCTGCGCTGCTGTGCTTGAGAGACAGTAGGGGTATTTTAAGGGTCTTATTCTCAGGTATGTTCAGATCGCACAGTTAGTAAGCCCCAGGCCTTAAAAGCCTATGACGCCCTAGTACTTCCGGTTATGTAAGCCGTACTTCGCACCATGTCACGTCGGTCCCCAAGACAATGTGACCTCCATATTGACCAGGTTGGGGAGCGTCCACCCGATTGCGACCGAACTCCGGTGGAGCCACAGGGCGACAGTTCATTGCAGAATTTGCTGCTTTGTTGAAGGGGTCAGGGTTTAGCGAATTTAGGGTTCCGGGTTTACACGAGGATTGAAGCTGTAGAGCTCAGGGGTTTCATGTTGCTTTCGAGGGTTTTACAGGTTTGTATGGGTTTAGACCGTTTGTTAGGCTACAATACAAGTCAAAGCATAACCCAAGCAACAAATCATGTTGTATTTGCTCTGGATTCCTTATCAGAACTACCATACAGTTTACCCCAAAACCCTGTTCTAACGACTAAGGCTCTCATGCTATAGCCCTTAAAGCAAGCCCTGTCGACTCCTTTTTCGGAACCTTAAGGGAAGGCCACTTGAATTCATAAGGCCCCGACATGATATTCGGTCTGCTCAAGATAGGAACCTGGTTGAGAAACCCCCGGGCTTCATTCGTGTTCTTTACATTAGTCCCAATGTTTTGGGGATCCTAGGGCCAGGGGTTTTAGGGCCAGGGTTTCTTAAGCCTAAACCCTAAACCCCCAAAACCCTAAACCCCCAAAGCCCTAAATCCCTAAAACCCTTATCGCCTAAAACCCTAAACCCTAAAACACCCTAAAGCCCTAAACCCTAAATCCCTGAGGTTCCTCCTAGCCGACCCGGTGATCCGCAAGCTTCAGCTCTCCGAGACCGATGCCGCCGGCCCATGCTTAGTGCTTTTGGGGCGTTTAGGGTTCTATAGGGGCTCCTTTAAAGGGATCCATAAGGGCACTATAATGGGTATCATAGGGTTTAGGGGGGTTTAGGGTTTGGGGCTTTGTTCTTGTGTTTTGGGGGTTTTAGGGTTTGGGGCTTCCGGGCTTCAGGGTTTAGGGCTTTGGGGCTTTAGGGCGTTCGGGTTTAGGGATTAGGGCTTTTGTCTTGGGCTTTGGGGTTTTAGGGCTTTAGGGCTTTAGGTGCCAAGGTGACATTTTTCGGAGTTCGGGGTTTGGGGTTTCAATCGGTTTTGAAGTGTCTGGAACGTGAGCCTTGCTCTCTTTGTTCCAGTTCAGACGTACGGATTCAAGCAGGATTCGTCCGCCCCTGAATCCCAAACGCTACACTTTGCAGCTTTCACCAGATATACCCCCTGAGCCCTAAAAAAGCAGACAAATTCAAGCGAAAAGTTGAACCCTACGTTATTCAGAAAGCCCGCTGTCTCACACCTAGAGCCCTGAACCGTGTAAGATGTGGGTTTAGGGTTTCCTGAACGTACCGTCAAGACCCCAGCGGGAAATTCTAGAACTCAATCAGAACCCTAAGCAAACCCGCGATGAAGCCTGCAACCCTGAAACGTTTTATGAAACGCCGTAAAGCCTGGCTAAGGCAACTGCAGCCTCACAGAAGCCGCGGTAGAAAACCCCACTCATATTCAATCGTCTCACATAGCCCTGTAGCAGAAGGTGGTCGCCGAGCTTTCGAAGCTTGGCTTCGCTGAGGGCTCCAGGCAAGGGGCGCCGGTAGGGCCGGGTTCTCTCAATGCGCTTATAAGCGGGTGTTCGCGGGACCAGTATTGGATTTCGCAAGGATAAGCGGGGTTTGGGCTCATGGGTGCAAGAGGCTTCTGGTGGTGGCGCCTACAGACAGGTTCAGGGTTTCGGGGTTGGGGGATGGAAGTTGTCAACACTGACATCGAGCTCTGGCGGTAGGAAGGGAAAAGCAAACCCTGCACCAGAACACCTCGAGCACTGCACGTTCCGGACTTGCTGAATCACTTAACTTAGAAAGTTCTACGCTGCCGAACGTCCCTTGTTTTTTTGTGGGCGCTGCACCACACTTAATAGTTGTATAAGGTTCTTCGATTTACACTGCATTGCGACCCTGCAGACCGAATGTGTACAGAAGCATACCCAACGAACAGCGTGCACCTCACGCTGAAGACTCAAAACAGGCCTTGTACCAGACTTCGACACGACAGAATTACTTCTCTCACATTCCTGAAGTTTTGTGGGCAATCTCTGCAAGGGTTCAGCACGGTACATAAAGCTTCATAGCATACACAAACGACTCAATAATAATGATAGTCACATAATAGTTTGAGACAGCAGCAATCAAGTGATAATGCGGACACTGATGCTGACAGTGCAAAACTGCCGCACAAGTCTTGAACCTTCTTTGTGGAACTGCACCTGTGGTTGGAAGTTGGGGCTCAAGATTTAGGGCCCTCTATGTAATTTAGAGGCTTACATTCATTACCTATACTATTTTGGGGTTCCTTACAACAGTTCTAATATAATATAACCCAAAACCCTATTCTAATTCTTAAGGCCCCTACATTGGTTTGAGTTGTCGTTGCGAACGTTCCAAAGGCTGCAGCAGCCGATTCGCACTTTGAGCGGTGGGTGGCGGATGAAGCTCCTCGGCTTGAACTTAGCGGCAGGCAGGGCCAAAAGTATATAGGAGTTTCCGAAGATGGTGGGTTGGGGTCCTTATGTTAAGGATCCTAATATTCAGGGTACTATAGTTGGGTCCCCTATTATCGGAACTCCCAATATTGAGAGCGTAAATACGCTACTTTTTGCAGGTATTTTGGGACTGTGCCTCGAACCGGATGGTTTGCCAGAAAGTCTCCAGCCAAATTGGCATAACACAGGGGCCTTAATAATTAGAATATGGTTTTGGGGCCCATTGTACTATAAGGAACTCCCCAAAATAGTATTGAATTATTTAGGCCCCTATATTCATTCTCTCTTGCCTTGTCCGTCCTTGATACATGTCCGTCTGATGAAGTAGGTTAAGAGTAGACTGGACTCCTGGACGTATGTGCTTTAACCCCTAAACCCTCTAAGCCCCAAAACCCAAAGCTGTAAAGCACTGAGCCAGAAGCCCCGAAAACATAGACCCCTTAAGCCGTCAACCCTAAGCCCCTAAACGCCCGAAGCCTAGTTTAGGGCTTAGGGCTCCTTTTAGGGTTCTGTTCAGAGCTTAGGGCTCCTTTAGGGTTCCTTGTGGGCTTGTGGGGCTTGGGGATTCCTTTAGGGCTTAGGGCTGCTGTTTATCACTTAGGGCTTCTTTTCGGGTTCCTGTGAGGGCAGGGGCCTCGGCCTCCTTTTCAGGCTTTATACCCATAGGCTCCAAAGTAGTTCCTTTTGGGGATTACCCTATAGGATTCTATATATGAACCCCCAAAAAGGAACTACTTTGGGGCCTTAGGGTAAGGCCTGCTTTGAGGGTTTTTACATAAGGACTTGCATATCTTAGTTGCCAGAACTATCCCTTCCGGCTCTTTGCTTGCACTATATTGGATCACGCAAGACCCCATTCGAGTCTATTCAGGCCCCTACATGACCCAGACGCCCCAACTACCCTCTAAAGATACTAGCAAGGACCAATATAGGGCTCTAGAAATGGGCACCCGCACCCTCAGTTTGGGCCATTGAAGCAGGGAGAACTCTTCTCCGGGATCTTTTGCTGGTGAATCCCCCAACCCACCCCTGCCCGGACTTCAGCGCAGCAAGGAAGCTCAACTACTATTTCCGGGTAGAGTTTTGGGGGTGCAGGCTCTTAGGGTTTAGGGTTTTCTCAAATGCTTCAAACCTTCGTTTAATCCGTTTGTTGGAGGCTCGGCCTGGCTCGCGCCATACTCCAGGCTGTGTTTTCGTGTTCCATGCTTCGGGGGAGGGGAGATGGGGTGCTGAGGTTTCTTTGGGTTTTTAGGGGTCTGTTCGGGGGTTCGCGCGTTCAGGGCTGTTTGGCGACAAAATGTAAGAGCCTAAATAATACGTGACGGTGAGAATGTCGTTATAGTCATTATAGTCCTGAATATCTTATACCATACTTAATGAACCCCCAAAACGCCGCTGGAATGAGCCGTAGAGCTCTTTTCAATCCTCCATAGAATCCTGTCACAACCCCATTCCGGGCCTTGTGGTTTGGATTGGGCATTTTGGATTGGTGGGTTGTGTTCCCAGTGTAAGTTGTCGGAGTGCAGGGAATGTATTGCAGTACACGTTCATGACACAGAGCTGCGTCAAAGCTTCGTCACGGAACAGCCTACTTCCTTACTTACTCACTGACTTACTTGCTTGTTTGCTTGCTTACCTATACACACACACACAGGTACGTGTTTATACAAATTCAATTTCGGTTTTATTTGTATAATGATATTCACATGATGTTTCGGACCGATATGAGGGTTTCCTATCGAGAAACACCTCGGTCTTAAACTCTTTGAAGGCTTTTGGACTTTGAGGGTATTAGTATTTTCATCGCTTACGATATAGGTTAGTTTCTGCCATGCCCTAAATTCCTAATGTGATGGCCTTTCTCAGTCGGCGCACGTGGTCCTACTAGACGAGCCGACGGGGCACTTGGACACGAGGCGCAGGGTTGGGGGCCTGCACCCTGACCAGTCGCCTAAACGTGACGACCCGCAGACAGCGGCATCATCACGATCAAGACCATGGTGTGGCCATGAAGTCATCAACAGCACGTTCGGCACTATCATCAGCATCATCAACATCACCAGCCTCAGAGCCACCACCCCGTTGTTGTCGCAGTCATCACAGGCACAATCATGTTATCGTCGCAATTGTCGCCAGAAAGCGCCAGCACCACCACCATCCTCTCAACATCACCAACGCCATGATCGTTTTCAGTTGCTGTTTCTCGTGACCCTCACCTTCATGCGCATGTTTTTTGTTTGTCGTCCTCCTTACAGTTGTTATCAACGTACGTCATGGATGACTACGCCTATACTGAGCCTAACTAAGCTTGATGGGTGCTAAAGTGCTACAAGTCTAACATGAAGTGTTTGTGCGCTGCGGCAGTAAGAACCCGGGACAATACTGCTGAAGCGGGCGATGCTGATGATGAAAGGCTGACGATCCGGCAATCGACGCTTAGTACGTCAGTACTGGCCTCATTACTGTACCGGCAGATTTCACGCCCGAAGGTTTTTGCACGTGGTTTCATGAACGCATTGATGAAACCTATGGCTAGCCAGTCGTCTTTACCAAATCCTGAGATCGTGATGATTGGCGAGGCTTGCGATGGAGAGGCCGATGACGAGGGTGTTGGTGATGATGATGATGGGTACTATGCATCATGTTGATAATCATGGTGATCATTCAAGCTATCATCCTCTGCGGCTCTGCGCCCTTTCGGTGATAGTGATCTTCTTCATGAAAGCAAATGTAAACGTTATGAAGATATTCAGGGTTGCTCTTGCAACAACTCAGACGCACTGCAGCTGTGTGTCCATGACTATGTAAACCTTCTGCGTGACATTTTTCTGCGCCGCGTGATGCGGGGTTAGCATCCGATGCTTGTTCAAGGGTTTCTTCGACGGAGGTGATGAACTGTATGAGAGAGACCATGATGTACAAGACGACGGCTATGACAACACAGGTCATGTCTCGCTATGATAGCCGCAGGGTAGCTCCTGGTTCGTGGGCCCCGAAAGGTGTGCCCGAAATCCCAAACCTGCCAAAAATGTTGTTGGAGGATCCCGGCTTGAAAGCGAGTGTTCCCCAAAAGGGAGCTAGAATGGAGCCTAGAGGTTTTTGTCGTAAGCCCAAGAGAAATTTCCAGATCTTGAGCTGGAGGCATATCGATTGGCTGGTGGATTACATCCATACTCTGCAGGCTTCCCTTGGTGCTGCAGGGATTGCTGTTCGGGGCTTCGTGTGAGGAGCTTAGTCGTTTAAGGCTACAGGCTTTCGGCATTTGAGGTTATATAAGCTAGATAGAGTTCGGGGAATACTCTGCAGACGTCCCGTGGTGCATATTGACGGGTTCGGGTTTAGTGTTCAGAAAGCTATCCGGGGTGGGTAAAGTTGAAATGCACTGTCTTCTGCTAAGCTGCTGAAGTGTGGTAGCTCGAAAGCCTTTAGGGGCAGGATCTTGGCATTTCGGTGAGCGTCCCCAGCAAATAGGTGACTATAGGGCGGCTCGCCACAGAGGCTTCTATACTACGCTGCCGAACCCTGCTGCCTGAACAGCTGTGTGTGTGTGTGTGCGCTTGTGTGTGAGTGTGTGTGAAACGTGCAGATTTCCGGCTTGGGTTCAAGGTTTAGGGCTTGGTGCTGCGATGTGGTGACTCCGCCGTGCCCGGCTCTGTCTCTGTCGTTGCCTTGTGCTTGCTGTGAGACCTGCATACACTAGACACAGCACAGCTGCTTCCTTTTCGCGAATTCGCGGTGTGCACAGTCCGAATATCTAAGTTGGAGCTGGAAGGTAACGACGAGCTACCACGGATGCCCAAAATGAGTTTGGAACTAGGGACTTACTCCCCGTCCAACCTCTGGAACGTGAGTTCTGCTTGGAGGGCCGCGAGCCGTAGCAAGTCTCACAACATGTTCGAGTCACTTGAGACTTGAGGACGAAACGGAGAAGAGTGTCACTGTGCTGGTGGTCTCTCATGACGCAGGGAGCTCAGCAATGCCAATGCATCTGCCTGTACCGGCCAACCGTGCAAGTACAATCACGAGTCTACAGTCTCCCCTGTCCTCAAGTTTCACCAACCGTGTTGTCAAAACGTCGTTGGGGGAGTATGTGCAAGGCACTCAACCAGTCATTGAAAATTAATTCGGATTCCCTGTTCTGAGCACACCGAGCCACGACATTTGCGAATAGAACGACAGTACTCCGAAACCCAAGCACCTGCATTTCTAGTATTTCTGCGGGGGAACCTTGATAAACTTCCAGACTCCAACACAGCCTCCAACCCCAATCTCTGAGCCGCCCAATCCTCGCCCAGTCAGATTATGCACCGACTATACTCTCCACATCTCTCCCCTGTAGTTTCTTTTATGATTAACCAGCTGTAAGGTTAGGGTCTTATATTGTAGATGAAGTTAGCACAGAAAAGGAACTACAATGGAGACTATAGGTAAGCTCGCATGCTGTGTCGACGGCTTCTGCCTCAAGTCCTCCAAGCCACAAATTTGATTCGACAATCTTCGCTAGGTCATAATGTCGCGGTACCCGAAATCCGACACACCAAGAATTCCCGAAGTTAAAGTCTTGTAAGGCTCTAGGAGGCCCATGCTATAGGGACCTAATAATTACCAATACTATCTTGGGGGTTCGTTACTATAGGTATAGTATAATGGGCCCCCAAACCCTTTCCTAATTATTAAGGCCCCTATGTTAATGCCTTGCAGCCTGAGACCTACCCCCCACGACCCACAGTCTGTAAGACTACAAAAACCCAGCAAGGAGTCTCTGACATAGAGTATCGTCTGAAAAGCAGTCCGTCGATACACATACAAGTAGAAATACAAACAAACAAAGAAGCAAACATACATACATACATAATACATATATATATATATATATATATATATATACATGTTCATGTATACACAAGCTTCATTCTGTATGTATGTGTATATATATATATATATACACATAATTACACATATGTATACACATATTTGTGTATCAGTGCAGACATACGCACCCCTTTGTACCAGAAGCTCAATTTGTTAAGGCTCCGTTTTTGGACCGGGTCTGCACTCATGTCCTCCACGTGAGGAGCTGAGCTCTGGTGTTTTTCGGGTGGTACAATGTCTTGTTACGCCAGGCTGGGGTGGGATTGTTGTCCTATCCAGAAAGGTTTTTTGCAAGCAAACATCCCTAAACCTTCGAAATCCACCCTGTGCTATCTTGGAGAACTGGGTTTTCTGGGGGCATCCCTTTCCGTTTTTTTGGTGTATGAGGCTTCGAGCTGATAGAGATTTGGGATTCAGGCCTGAGGTTTGAGTTTTGAGGTATGATGGGGCTTTCTACTATTTGCTTAAGAGCCCCCAAAAAATAAAAAATATATTCCTTATGGGGGTAATATAGGGATTATTATTTTTATTTTTTGGGGGCTTCTTAAGCAAATAGTAGCTTTCATAATTATTGCGATGCGGTCATGGGCCCCCAAACCCCATTCTAATTATTCAGGCCCCTACGTTAGAGGATTTCATGGGGTTGTGTTGCAGTAAGGTTTTGTCGGGACTAGGGTCTTAGATTATGCGGACAATCTGCCCAGGGTCGTGCCTCTGGGTATGGTTCGTTTTCAGACCGTCAAGTTCTGCGAGGGTTGGGAGGTCGACATCTGGTGGGAGGTCCGCAACAGAGTTCAACAGGGAGGAAGGATTGGATGGATGTGTTTCTCGGCAGTCTTGCACGCGCCTGCCTTCGCCATTGCTTTTCCTGTCGCCCCTGACATCTGGATTATTGTCAGGTTTAGAGCCAGGTAGGGTATCTAACCCCCAAAGGCCCCAAACCCTCAACATATCAAGGCGCCCAACTTGTTGAATGAACATTCCAAAACCAGGTCTGTCTTAACAAAAAGGCAGTTGCTGAGAGCTCCCACGCGTTTGCATGGCTGAACTCTACTCTAGACCAGACTTTCCACAATGCCGTTTTTTCAATCAACCCTAAACCCCTAAACCCTAAACCCCTAAACCAACTCCAGAATAAACTGGGCTTCCAGCAACTCAGGTGGATGGCAGCAAGCTCCGCAACTACCGTGGCAACTTTTCGGCCTTCCGGGACCTTCTCATGGGGCGAATAGTTATAGGGGCCTAAATAATTATCAATACTATTTTGCAGGGTTCCTTATTATAATCATAGTACACTGTAACCAAAAACCCAACTCTAATCATTGATTAAGTCCCCTGTAGTATTCAAGAGGTGTTACCGGGCTCTTAAGACGGCTCCTACAAGGTCGAGAAGAATCTTTTGAGACGGACGTGTATTAGGCAAGGTTTCGGGCTTACGGCAGCGGTCACGGCGATTCAGGATGTTTTCTCGGGTGTAGGACTTTAGGTGTAGGGCTTATGTCCTGTGTTTCGAGTGCTCTGCTATCAGCCGTAAGCCTTTCCGCCTCCAAAACCGCAAAACCCAAGCCGTTTGTACAGGAGCGCGTGCCGAACGCCCAGCTAGGATCGAAGGCCGAGGCTCGGTCGGGTTTCGGGCTATATGTATGTAGGTAGGTATGTATGTATGTATGCATGTGTATATACATATATATATATATACATACATATAGGTGAACATACATATGTGTACATACTAACAAACGTTTAATGCTATGGAGCTTTGAGCCTTCCAGGCTTACATAAAGGGTGTACTTCCCCAAGTGGTAGCCTACCTGGTATTTGGGGTGTTTTGGACCTTGCGGGTCAGGGTTGCAGGGTTTGCGGTCCAGAAGGTTCTTTGAAGTGGAGTTAGGTTAGGGTTTCGGGCGTGCCGCAATTTATCACTACGAGGGTTTAATATTGAAGGACGGCTGAAAGAAGGTTATGTTTTTAAGGCCCCTATCACAGAGAACCGGAAACACATTGTAAAACCATACAACCCGTACAACTCCGCAGCGGCCCTATAAACCCCAAGTCCAACTGCCAAAGCCCCTATAATACCGGGGATCGCTGTAGCTTGGCATGACAATTTCACGTTTAAATTGTGCAGCTAGCTTGGGAGTTCAAGGTTTACGCTCCGGGGCAACTTTGCACTGCAGTAGACCCCAGACCACAACGCAACTAGACATTAAGGCCTGGAGCCTCCTGAGTAGCCTTCCCATGCCTTGCGACCTCGGCCTCAAGCAACCGTACAAGAACTCTCTATTTTGACCCGTAGAGAAAACCCCCGTCATAATCCTGGTAGTCCTACTTTTCGCAGTCTTTTTGTAGTTTGCAACCCTAAAGGTACTACTCAAAGAAGCCAGTGGCTATCTTATACCTGATAGCATCTTTGCCAGGACGCCGAGGTCCTGGCTGCGTTCGTGCTTCCCGAGCCATGGGCCCGGTGTTGTTGGTGTTTTAGGTATTAGTTCAGGAGGGTTCTGAGGGTTACAGTTAACAAGTGTTAAGATTGTTTGAAGAATGTTGGGGTTGAGGGGTTTTCGGCTTCGAGGTATGGGTACTAAGTCACTAAGTGGCAGATGAAACAATCCTATAAAGATATAGCCACCATGACTATAAACATCAATCCCTAAACCATAAACCCAATACAAGAGTGCACATTAATGGGACCCATTGGGGCCTTCAGGCACCCTGTTTACCGGAGCAGGCGTCCTTCGTCCGATGACTCTGGCGGAAAGCCTGCAACCGAGACCCTGAACTTTGAATCCCCGACACTAATCCCTGTAGTCTACGGCCTGATATACAACAGCCCAAAAACCTCTCCAACCTGTATCGCAACACACCTCAACCCTTAAGCTAGTCAGCATGGGAATATCGCGGCTTGACTGCTCAAGTGCAAAGACAGGTTTAACCATGAAGGCCCCTGCATTACTTACCGGTTGACAATGGTGCATCCAGTAATTCAGGCTTAGACTACCTATAGTGACCCTATTGCTTGTTTGCTTTTGGCTATTGTTGTCAAGTATTGCCGAATCGAAGTAATCCTCAACAGCAAGTATGAAATTTGTACCCCAGTTTTAATGCTTGTTTGTCCTAAGCTCAACACCCTAGATTACAGGGTTTAGGCACCCACATTCGGAAGAGGTGTTTGGGCTACCAGGGACTGTGGCTACTTTCACTTGAGGTTTACAGGCTTAGTGTGTATCATAATTGACAGTGCAGACCTTGACCCATTAAACCTATCCCCCCCCCCCCCCCCCCCAATTCCAGCCCTGCTGGGCTTGTGCAGCAGCTGCTGTACACAGGAGTTTTTGGGCTTCGAGTTCTAGATTCTAGGTAAGCCCAACATTTGCTGGTCGGTGGTGGCTTAGGGTTGGTTGAAGGTCTAGGGCTTATAGAAGCGGGGGCAGGATGCATTCATTGTAGGCTGCAGGGTCGGGACCTCCGAAATTGTTTTTGCCAAGGGCTCGAAGTTGATTTAGAATTCTTTAGTAGTATACGATTTGTTTTGAGGTTCCATGTTGGAACTGTACTTCAATTGATGTTAGATCCCGTAGAGAACAGGACCCCTCAGCAAAGCATGTTCTTGAGCCTTGAAGTAAGATGTTTAACTCATACACTCCCTTTTCTTACTGTTGCAAAACTCTCGTAGAAATCCGTTTGGGCATCCCTGCGACCGGACCTCTAAACCCTGACACTCCCCCCAAAAAACCCGCAGGAAGCTCAGCAGCTAGGTCCGCCCTTTAAGCTTCGATCTGCTTTCCGAAAACAGTCGCTGACAAAGGCCCGGCTCCCTCGAAGGAGTTCGATCCAAAGGGAAGCGCTTCCTCAATCTCGAGGCGGATGATACCGTAATGCGAAGGATTCGAAGACTGCCTGCGAAGAGCTGCTGCTAAAGCTTCAGGACTTTCTGGAGATGTATGAGCACGACATACTAGTACAGGAAAAATTCTTTGGCAAAACCGACCTTGCTCCAGGAGAATCTCATGAACTCATGAACTCCAAGTGCTCTTTATGCCCGAAAAGCCTATAAGCCCGCCAGCGCACGCAACGACGCTTCGAAGTCCAAAACCTTCTGCAATTCTAGACGAGCAGCCCCTGGAGCCCCCTTATGGCTTATGAGTTCTCAAGCTTGCAAAGAGCCTTTTGAAGCCTCTGGCCTTAAAAGCCCCTGGTTTAAAGCACACAGTCGAAGTTCCGTATAGTACAGGTGCCAAGATAATTAGAATAGGTTTGGGGGTCCCATATGCCAAGAAGGAACCCCCAAATATCCTTGGCAATTATTAAGGCCCCTGCATGAAAGCCCCGTTTCTGATACCGAGCTGCGCAGAACGTCTCCTTCACGTACCCGGAAAGCCGAGCCCCGGCTGTGAAAGGGGCCACAGTGGAGTGCTCCATGAGGAGACGGTTTAGGATTTGGGGGTTGCAGCTGTAGGGTTTTGGGGGCTTTGTACGAGTTGGGGTCTATAGGGCTTAGGGTTTCGGGATCCGAGGTGAGCGGTTAGCTTCTCTTTCGTTTGCGAGGTTTTTTTTTGCTGAACTGACCGGGCGGTTCAGGTTCCTTTTCTCTTTTCTCAGGGGATTAAAGACTTGGGTAGAGTATGGCATAGTATATAGGTCCATTCTTAGGCAGATCAGCCCTGACGAAGGTTCAATCCGCTTTCGGCTTTCGTGTTGTTCAGGGACTGAGCTTTTCTCTGTATGGCGTTTGGGCTTTGGGAAAAGGCCCCAAAACCCTAATGATTCAGGCCCCAAAAAGCAGAGGGTTCTCGGCTACCTTGAGACGTCCTCGGCGATCATTGTGTGCCCGCGTGGGTGCGGCATTCTTGCTAAACATGTTCTGCACCTGAGAAAGCTGCACAAGGACCTCTTGGTTTGGGTTTTAGGTTTTTTCGGTGGTTTTGTTTACGGCCGTTCATGGTATTCAACAGCTCCCAGAGCATAACAGGTCACCTCAGTTAGAGTAGAAGGTACATTGTCGTGCTGTTTACCTTGTGTAAAGTCCAAGTCATAGGTTCTACAAGGTATGCCCTGCACCCTTGTAAAAAAAACACGAGGAACCCTGTAGAACCCACTACGTAATCCAAGAAACACCACCCCTACACCACACGAACTCCAAAAACGCTTTATTAAGGAATATGCCTTAAATCTCATCATGGCTCCCGTTTGAAAGGTATATTCCCCCCACTTGAAGAGCAGGAGCCGCGTAGCCATCATGGGGCCAAACGGCGCGGGCAAGTCCACGGTGGCTGGACTTGCTTGGGTCTCAGACGGTCTTTCGGGCAAGGCGGCTTTGGAGAACCGAGACTTTAGGGATTTAGGAAGATTAAGGATCCGTGTTTAGCACTGTATCGGGTTTGGTTGAGGGTTTTCTGTAGCTGCCTGAGGCCTTAGCAAAAGTGATGCGCTGCGGAAGCCTTGTTGAAGCTTCTTCATACGATTGCTCGGGGAGGACCTGATGCTTATGATCCAGCGTTGCAAACAAAATACTATACCAAGGTAACTTTGTGGAGATGACACTTGTACATCTGTATGTACATGGAGATGGTTGCTCTGGAGTAATCTTGCTCGGATGCCCACTTGCTAGTTAGGCACCTGATGCTCCTCCCACTTTGAGGTCGTGGGAGAACTGGCGCCGGACAGTGGGACTGCCTACCGCCATCCGACTCTTGGTGCACTTGCGCGAGTTTTAGGCCCTAAAACACTACAGTCGCCAACGACTTCTTGCCTTTAGGCTGGTCAGAAAAGCTTTGAGGATAGTCCTTGTTGCGTTCAAGTTTGGGTTTTTGGTCTTGGGGATCACCACGGGTTTAGGCTTTTACAGTTTCAGATTTGGGGTTTAGGACAGTTTCAGTGTTCGGGGGGTTAGGTTTTAAGGGGTGTGCGGTCCAAGCGTTCATTGTGTTGCTTTCTTCTGTTGAAATCTGAATCGAGGGTTACAGTTATTAGTTTGGAAATCCTATACTCTCAGTCTTCGTGGAATGTCCCGAAGCAGCCAATTGGCTTTCTAGGCTCAGGGCTGCTCAGCTGTAAGCAAAAAACCTGTTTAGGGTTTGAGGGTTTGCAGGGTTTAGGATCTAGGGGGTTGGCAATTTACGTAAATCAGGAAGTGCTGTTAACAGTTAAAATGTTAAAGGAACCTCAGTCCAGAACAACTTCCAGAGTCCTGCCACAAACCTTCAATCAAGAAGCTGAAAAGTTCTTAAATGTTCTTAAATATATTTCAAGATGAAGCGGTGGCCGAGGAATTGTAATTTAGGCTCTCAACTTCACCTGTCACTTCCGTTCTAGGACAGACCGGAAAAGGGGACTAGCAACAATCCCTGAACCCTGAACCCTGGAGATCTTCGCAGAGCTCCCCAGCGAGGAACTTGCGCATGGCCTACGTGGCACAACATGCTTTCCATCACTTGGAGGAGATTTGGGCCTAGACATCTCATCATGTAATTACCAAGGGAGACCGAAGCCCTCTTTAAGTACGTTGCAAGGTTGTATAATATGGGGGCCTTAGTAAATACCTATACTGTTGTGGGGTTCCTTATTATAAATAAAGTATAATGGGCCCCGCAACCCTATTCTAGTTGTTAAGGCCCCTATATTACACTATCAGACTATCCAGTGTGAGTTCTACATTTTGGAGTAAGAAGCCCTCCCCCGAGCATGAGACCTGAGCTCCAAGGTTCCGGTAACCTCGCTTGCAAAAGTCCTAAGCCCCAAAGATCCCTGAAGCCTCAAACGCTATAAACCCTAAAAGTTGGAGCTCTGAAACTTAAAAGTCCTAAACCCTGAAAACCCAAGCCGTCCAGACAGCTAGATGGCACGTTCAGAAAGCCTGTTCCTGCAGGATACACTACTACGTTACACATCGTAAAGGGAGAAATTCTGCATTGGACCTGAGACTCGAGACGCGCTCGGCAGCCCGGTTGCCGTCAGCCGCGGCCGGCATCTGTATATATATATATATATAATATATACATATATATATATAATATACATATATATATATATGTAGGATATAAGACGTGTACGGGTTGAGGGCTTAGTGACAAGCAGATAGTGGCACTACAACATACCCAAAGCCGTATCGCATTTATTGCGACTTTTGGTAGGATGTAAGGTTCAGCACTCATTTCGATGGAGTCCAGGATGTCGGGCTGACCGTTCGATGGACTTTTTGTTCAAGTGCTGAAATCACATGCATTTTGACATGTCACGAGGAGCACCTGGAGCTCACGGCCACTGAGTGACCCGGGACTTGTCGTTTTCAACGGCTTCCGTGGTGTTACTGCATGCGATTTTGCTTCAAGTCTTTCGTCAACTTCTGGGATGTTTTGTCACTTGACTTGACAACTGCAGAGTTCACGGGTTCAGGTTTTGTGGGGCGGGCATGTTCAATTTTTACTGAAATCAAGTCAAAACCTCAACAGAGGCCTCGTTCACTGGCGGCTCTCAACCAGTTCGCGAAACAGTGCTGAAGCCCTCGCTCAACCCAATATAGTGGCTTAAATTACTATTAATGCCACTATATTATGAACCTGGACCCCGAAGGTACATTCTTTGGCGTTTCGAGGGCAACGAAGACCGTGAGGCCTTTTGTTCTGCAAGCTTTCCTTTGAAGCGCTATTCAGGGTTTCGGGATAAAGGAAGCGAGGACTAAAGGTCTCAGAACCGTCATGCTGACCATCACTGGGCTTCTGCTAGTTCCCGGGCTGCTAAGGCCTCGTCTATCTTCATTTAATTAGTACAAAGTGCCTGATACTATTACAATTACAATCATGAAGATCTGTCAAGCACCAGATGCTTTCAGGCTCTCGCAAACCGCGCGGAGGAGGACATGCCGTCACTGTCCATGGCCATACGGGGAACCCTTGTTTTACGAAGTAGGTTGTCTTGTGGCCACGTAGCACAAGGGCTCGTGGAGTTCATTTACCTGCAAACCAGCAATCCCCGACTCCCAGAGCTCAAACAAAAAGGGCCTCAGAGAGTTTTGCAGAATCCTGGTGTGGGGGTGCGGGGGGAGTGGGGCAGGCGGCGTTGTGCCCACGACAGAGAGGTCTCAAGAGTTGGTAACAGTATCCGGCTCATTATGGTCAGACTCGTATGTGGCTTGTAAGCAGGGTTGTATGTCCTGGAAGCCCAGCCGGATACGTCGTATATCAACTTATTTCATACAACCCCAAATACTTGCAAACTCGCAGAACCTACGAACTAAATGCCAAGATCCTTCATCTTTAATATTCCAGCTCCCTATAGAGTAACAGCCTTGTGAGAGCGTATAAGAGGCTTGCAAAGCACTGTGAAAAAGCCTTTCACCACCAAACAAGTTTACAACAATCCCAAATAGCCCCATACAGCCCTTGCAATGCAACACTCGCTACAACCCCAAACTCCAAACCCCTTGTATAAACCCCTCTAGTCGGGCCAGCCACGGGATTTCCGGGGCCCTTGACTAACTCTTAATTAAAGTTCGGCCGTAATACAGGAGGTAATTATTTAGGCCCCTTTGTTAAAGACCGGCCAGAGACATGAAGGCTTCTAGCTCAAGGCCTAGCCGATGTTCCCAGAAGGCTGCGATAACAAGGGCACTGCAAAGGGTTTGGTACCTAATGTCCCAGATCTGAAATGCAGAGATCCGTTGTTGTGCTTCCTGTGCTTGTAGAATCAGAGAACAACTCCCAATTCCAGGAAGAGGAGCAAAAGACGGATACCAAAGCGTGCAAACCTCAGCGTGCTGGAAGAGGGTTTCGTTCCACAAATTCGGCTAGTTGTACAGATGTCCGGTTGGGATTGTAGTTGCTGCACATGGCTTTCAGTCTAGCTTCACTTCGGGTTTTACAGCAGTGATAGCACCAACCAAAATCTTCTTCTCAGTTGCCATTGGTTGGCTTATGTACATTATTGTCTTGTTATTGCGTTGTTCATTACGCTGTGAAGGCTAGAGTTGCTGCCGTGGTTGTTGTGCTGCTGAGTGCTCTAGTAGTAGCAGTTCTGGTTGCGGCAGCGGGTGCTTGAGTGGTTGTCATCGCAAATTCAAAACGCATCACACCCCGAAGGCCACCACAAAAAAGGCCCAGCCCTGCCACCCCACCTTGAACATTCCAAACCCCCAGGCTCTTCGCTGCTGAAGCCGAGAAATCTCTTACAAAGGCACTTTAATTACGCTAAGGCCCAAAGTAGTTCCTTTTTGTGGTTCATATAAAGAATTCTATATGGTAATCCCAAAAAGGAACTACTTTGGGGCCTATGGGTAACAACCTGTTCTGAAATCGACGTGTTGCTTACACGAGCTCTTCTGCAAGCCTTCGAAACACAATCTCTGTTCTCAAGGCCCTTACTTGATTTTGCTACCACCAATACAATAGAAACACTTCAAAGGGGTTACTATAAGGGATCTATAAGGGTACGATAATGCCCTTGAACAGCCTTATCCCCATGCAGAAAAGGCTCCTATAGATGGAAAGAGGCAGCCTCTGAGTCCGAGGTTCCGACTCTGCGAGGGCCAGCTAGTGCTGTGCACACCGGATCACCCCCAGGCTCCGGCTTAACATAGAGTAAGCCTTAATAATTAGAATAGGGTTTTGGGAGGGTTCCTTAATATAGTTGTAGTATAATGCAATGGGCCCAAAACCCTATTCTAACTATTGAGCCCCTCCATCAGCTTCTGTAAGGTGTTTCATAAGGGGCTCTCTGTATAGTATAGGGGGCTCTTCTTATGGGTTTTGTAAGGGCTGGATATCTCTTTAAGTACGAGGGTTTCTACAGGCTGTATAGGGTTTTGCGAATGGAAACGGGTTCAATCGTTGGATTTCATAGAATGTGTAGAGTTGGGTGCTGTATGGGGGCCTGTCTGGGGCTCAGGGACGAGATTAAAGGGGTGCAAGATCTAGGCTACCAGTTCCAGGGTGTGGGTTTAGGGTTTAGGGTCCAATGGTTGTCCAGGCGTTTTCTGCGAATATATCTGGGGCATGTTGAAGGTCTCATTTCTTACTCGACATTGGGAAAGGTGGGGTTTACCAGGCAATGCATGGCCTGTATTACTCTAGTAAAGCTGTCTCTGAGGATAGTTCTGAAGGCGTGTATAGGATGGATATGAGCAGTTTACTACCCTTACGCAGCAGGAACCGTAAGAGCGCCCCTGCCACAAGTGCTCCGGCCACTTAGTAAACTTGTTTTTCTTGTTATTTACGGGCTCCACGCTGAATATCGAGAGCAGAAGCTACCGGGTTTACTTTCAGCCCCGACTAAACGATAACAAGGCCCTTGAGCCGGAGATGATCGTCGACCGGCAGGGATCTCGATTTGGTTTAGGGTTCAGGGTCTGGGGTTTACGGTTCAGAGCTTCTTCTTGCGATTCTGGGTCTTGGTACCGGCTGGGGAAGTCTAAGTGTTTCTTGAGTGGGTTCGAGTCCGAGGGCTGCGTTTACGGTTTGGATTCTGTCTGATTTGGATCTTATCCAAGGTTCAAGACTCCGAAGAAGGAGGAAGGGGAGTGTTCTGAACTACTGGCAAATGGAGCGGTGGTGCAAGAGCGCCCCCATGACAGGGTGATTCTAACCGTTGGTAGCTGCTCCATGATATGCCGTGTAACCTAAACCCCGAACCTTCAAACCCTAAACCCCTAAACCCAAAACGCCTAAACCACTAAACCCTGAACCCCTCAACCCCATAAAACCCCTAAGCCCCATAAAACCCCTAAACCCCATAAAACCCCAAAACCCCAAAAAGCCCACCTTGACGTGGTGCACTCTGAGGCGGCAGCGCGGACGGCTCGGCTACGAGTACGAGATGCGATGGCGCGGGAGGCTGGGTTTTTTGGGTTGTCATACCCTAAGGCCCCGTAGTAGTTCCTGTTGGGGGTTACCTTATAGGATTGATTACCTTATAGGATTCTAAACATGAAGCCCAAAAAGGAACTACTATGGGGCCTTAGGGTAAGGGTTTTGAAAAAGTCTTGCAGGTTGTCTTCGGCTGGTTCGGGTTTAGGTTTAGGTTGCCGGGGTTTGTGGATCGGCAAAATGGTGTTTTGCAGGGGTAGTTATTCGTGAGTTAGGCAAGGTATTAGAGGGTTTTCATACTGCTCTACTAAAGCGATTGAGGTCTTTTGGTGTATATCTGTGTGGCTTACAATGTAGAGGTGCAGGCATTTTGTAAACCTTTAGCCTAAACCCTAAACCTTTAACCACGAAAGCCCCAAACCCGGAATCCAGAAAGCCCCATTCCCCTTGAATCCTGGAAGTCATAAAACCTTGAACCGTTGACCATACTTGGAGGATCATGGGACTTAGTAAGTAAGGTTACAAGTACCTTAATTGGGGTTATAAGCATAGTTACCCTCATTATAACCCTAGCTACTAAGTCCCATGATCCTTTAAGTAGCAACCCGTAAGGGAACCCTTAGAGGATCCCTTAAGGGTACCCCTTTGGAGGGTCCCAGTTCCGAAGCGCAGGACCACAACCTCGTGGATGTCGCGATCACAAGTGAGAGCCCCACGGGGAAGAAGCTCAGGTTTGAGCCAATCTTAGGGTTTAGAGGTTTAGGGGTTTTAGGGGGTTAAGGTTTTAGGGTTCAGCGGCTTAGGGGCTTTGGGGTTTAGGGTTTTTTGTTGAGTTTAGGGTTTAGGTATGTTCTGGCCATCCTCATGTTCTTGGATGCTTGAGGGGGGTCTGTGTCCGGAAGCCCGTAAAGGTGTCTGCAAGGATCCGCAGTGGTGGCTCTGAGCCTGAATCCTCAAAGCTCTCAGCCCTAAGCCCAAAGCCGTAAAACCCTAAATCCTCTAAGCCCTGTAAACCCTAAACCCAAAGCCTTAAAACCCTAAACCCTAAACCCTCGAAGCCCTATAAAACCCTAAACCCAAAGCCCTAAACCCTCTAAGCCCTATAAAACCCTAAACCCAAAGCCGTAAAACCCTATCACTAAACCCTAAACCATCTAAGCCCTACAAAACCCTTAACCCAAAGCCGTAAAACCCTATACCTAAACCCTCTAAGCCCTATAAACCCTAAACTACCCAAAGCTGTAAAACCCTATAACTAAACCCTAAACCCTCTAAGCCCTATAAACCTTAAACCCAAAGCCGTAAAACCCTATAACTGAACCCTAAACCCTCTAAGCCTTATAAACCCTAAACCCAAAGCCGTAAAACCCTATAACTAAACCCGAAACCCTCTAAATCCCATAAACCCTAAATCCAAAGCCATAAAACTCTAGACCTCCGAGGTCTCATCCATGGGCTGCCTCGGCATGGCGAAGCGCGAGGCGAAAGAAGGGGAGGGGTTCAGGGTGTATGCCTTGAAAACTCCATGGCTTCAGGTTCCTGAGGAGTTAGGGCTTCAGAATTTGGGCGCTTTAGTTTAGGGTTTTGGTTCACGGCAGTAGGCTTGAGGCTCAGATCCGATGTTTATAGTTTGGCTAAGGCGGTTTAGGGCATCCTTTTATAGTAACCGAAACCCAAATCGCGTCTTGTACTTGGTGCCGCAGGACTCTTTCCGTGTGCACTCACCCCTCCAGACCTCGAACAGTGTTGGCACAACCGCTCAGCTGACATCCCCGGCTCTACTTCTCTACAACCATGCTGCCACGCTCTCCGGTGCCTTCTTCCACAGATGTCTCCGACATCAGCTCACACAACAGCGAGACTCGCTCGCATGATCAAGAAGCCTGGTCCTGGCTACCCTTCACTTCTCGACTAGCTTGCAGAAGACCTCCCTGCTTAGCTTCTTTGTGGGCATAACATGGGAGCATTTAATAAATTTAATAGCTGCTAGTACTATTCCTTAGAGTTCCTTTGTCTTAACAACATTTTAACTACACTATGTCCTACCCCATAACCCTAGCCTACGTTCTCAGGCCCGACTATAATCCCCAACCCCTACCCTAAAACTATACATTGGTCCCTCTGCTTCGGCATTTTGGGTACTTCCGGGTTTCCGTCCGAAAAGCCTGAACCGGTCAAGGCTGCAGCAGCTTGTCAGCCGAATTCTGAAGTGTCCTTTGCTCAGGGCCGCTTGCTTACTACCCTACGGCCGCATAGTAGTTCCTTTTGGGGGGTACCTTATAGGATTCTAAATATGAAGCCCAAAAGGGACTACTATGGGGCCTTAGGGTAAGTCCCATGGTCCTTCAAGCAGGCCTTGCAGTTAAAGTTTCCACCTCCTGAGGGCTTCGAGCCTCCAAAATCAAGACCTGGGGCTTGCACACTCCAAGCCCCTCTGAGCCGTGCAGCAGGACGAACGCCAGGCAGCTCAACGCCACCTGGCTGTGGAAAATGGAGAAGTTCTGCGATCTGCTTGTACTTGGCAAGCTCCTCTCTTAGGACTGCCGCCCCAAACCCACCCTCAAAGCGCACTCACTGGTAGCACATGTTCATGAACTCTGAGAACTGGGGGGGGCAGCTTCCAGAAGCCTTGTCGTTGCAGCCAAGATTTTGCATCGGGGTCTTGGAGTTCGTGATTTAGAGCTTGTTTAGGGCTTGTAGGCTACAAGCTCAGGCTTTTTGGTGGGTTTGGACCTGGTCGGATGTTGTTCATCGGCTCTGTACTGGGGCAGTAAATCGCCACCCCGAGCTTTAAGCTCCTAAGCCCTAAACAAAAATTATCACTAATATCACGGTTTCTTACCTTTGGTTAGTAGGGAATGGAGGAATGGGGTAGAATTACAACTACTATTACTACCATTCTTCCATTCCCTACTAACCAAAGGTAAGGTTTAGGGTTTCATGTTCTGACAAGTACCTGCAGCATCCGCGAAGCAGAGCTCACGGTTGCCGTCTACAACCACACCCAGAGGCTGGCGGGTCTTCGAAGAGCATGTGGAAGGCACCTGCGCCGTGGGAGCAAACAATTAATTTTCTTGGAGATGACCTTCGAGTGGAGCTAGCGAGCACGTTGGGCCAAGCGAGGCTGCGACAGGTGTCATGTCCATGTTCCATACTGGGGAGGCCACCATCCCAGACCAGTTTGCGCCATCAACAACAGCGCTCGAAGTGAGGACGCTGCCGATATGACGCCATGAAGGCCGTTGTCGCCATTTGCGTTCCGAGACTACTGCACACAGGTTGTGCAAGTGGCAGAAGAACTGGAAGACTTAAAGCGACGGAAAGCCGAGCTTGGTTCCTTACCATATTCACAGTATAATATACTCCCAAAACCCTATTCTGAATGTTAAGGCCCCTACATTACGCCCCGAACATCCGAATCCCGGAGCCGAAACCCGAAACCCCGAACGAAAAACATCTCGTCATCCACTCATGAACCTGAAATTGAAAGCTATAACTTCTCAACGCACTAGCAGCCCTACAGAATCTAAACCCCAAAAGCCATCCAATCCCAAACCCACAACCCTAAATTTCCAGATCAACAGGCAGCTTGAGTGCCCGCCCGCTCACTACACCAGCAGTGCAGGTGCCTCGTGTGATTTTCGGGTTCTAGGGCTTTTGGGGTTTTGGATCTTCCTGGGTTCGGTTCAGGTTTAGAATAGGGTTTGGGGGGGGGCATTATACTAGAATTATCAGAAGGAGCCCCCGAAATATTACTGAACCTGTTCGCCTTGACTTCATGCAGAATAAGGTGTCCACACGCCGCCCGGGCAAGAGTACCGCATGGGGCTTGGGATCGGGGTTTCAGGTTGCATGGCTCTGGCTTCACGGTTCAGTTTCAGAGAGACCCGGCGAGGCCCGTTTCGAGGTCCCCAAACAGAAACTAGTGCAAGAGGTCGCAGAGGATGCCTCTTCACCCTTTGCCACAAACTCTAACCTGTCCTCCTACAAATGCTCGTGGTAAAATTAAAAATTGCATACGGGGTTACCTTTGCAGGACCTTTGAAGCCAGTGTCGCACTGTACTGAGTTCTCGCTAAGGGATGTACCCACTCGAACAGTCTCAGCTGCCGGTAGTATGACAGGAGTTAGCAAACAACCCGTCTTGCTATGGCACCTCAAGCTCATCATTGTCAAACTCATCTACAAAAACCAGAAAACCCTGCAGCCCTAAAGTGCTTTTTTGTAGGCGCACCTGGCTGGCTTCGGCCTCTCCAAAGAGGAGGCAGGTGGCTTTGCAGTTTGGGTCTAGGATGCTAGAGTTCTGGGTTTAAAGTTTGGGGTTTAGGGTTTAGGGTTTAGAGTTCTGGGTTTAAAGTATGGGGTTTCGGCTGTTGCCAAGCTTAAGGGGGCGGCTTTTACAGCCGGTGTTCTTGCTGGTTTGTGGATTTTGTTTCCGATTTCATCGGCATTTGCAGGCTGCTTTATTGGAGCTCGGGGTTAGGGTTCAGCCGAGGGGTTTCAGGTGGAGTTTGAACATAATGCCAACGTAATGAAAAGCCCTACTTATCATTCTTTCGTGGATGATCCTTGTCCTTAAAGAAAGGGCGGCCGGGGCGGGGGAGGGGTTGTTAAGCAGGGGGCTAGATGAAGGTTTAGGCTCCGGGTTCGGATTTGGCATCAGCTATTTGTACCCTCGGGTCCCAAAGATTTGGGTAAGGCTTGTTTTGGTCGGAGATCTTGTTGGTGTCAGAGGCTCTGGCTCAACCTTTTTGGTAGTCTTGTTGCTTAGCCTGGGTACCTCGCGTTTTTAACACGAGGCTTCAAAGGTTTGGGTGTTCCATCCAACAGCAAACGTGCATGTTTCTCAGTCGTCGGTGTTGTGCGGTTTTGTTTGAGGGTTTGCCCGAAGGATCTTGGGACTGAGCAAGTAGGATTGTCAGTACGGCAATCTGGGCTGCCGTACTTATAACCCTGCTTACCACCTTGCTTACTAAGTTCACAGGCCCTCCAGTTACCCCATGAAGCAAGGTGGTACAAAAACGGCCGAAGCTAGAAGTTGGGACATCGCTATCCTCATGTCGTTAAGGTAAAGCATATGGGGGTTTCCGAAAATAGGGGCCCTAATATAGTACCCTAAACAGTAGGATCCTTATAATAATGACCCCAAAATGAGGTGCCCCTATTTTCGGAAACTCCCAAAGGGAATCCCAGCACAAATCATCCTAGCTTCAGGGATTCACTAAGGAACTCTCAACACCGGACGCTGGATCGGATCTCGTGCTTCGGTGACGAAAACCAATAGAAAAAAACCTCATAAAAATTCAAACACCTTCAAACAAGCCTGAACTCTCAACAAAAGCCCTCAATGTAAGCCCCTGCTAACCCACACCGTAGCTTTAAACCCCAGTTACATCCGATTAAAAGACCCTTTAAACCTATTACCTCCGATTACAACTTTAAACCCCATTACCTCCGATTAAGAAACTTTAAACCTTTATTACCTCCGATTACAAAACTTCAAACTTCAAAGCCTATTACCTCCGACTAAAAAAACTTAAACCCTATTACCTCCGATTGAAAAGCTCTACACCCTAAACCCTAAACCCCTAAAACTTCTTACAACCCCTACCACCTCCGTTTAAAAACACTTTAAATCCTATTACCTCCGGTTAAGAAACTTAAACCCCTAGACTTCAAACCACATTAAACCTCCGATTACAAAACTTCAAACCCTATTACCTCCGGTTATACAACATTAAGCCTTGTCACCACCGATTAAAGACTTTAAACCCTATCACCTCCGTTTAAGAAACATAAACCCCTATTATCTCCTTTTAAGATACCCTAAACCCTAAGCCCTAAGCCCCTAAACCTTAATTAACCCCTATTACCTCCGTTTAAGAAAACTCCTCTCCCAAGGCCTCCTTTCGACGCCTGGGAGCCTTGTCCTCGGGCCAAAGAGCACGCGCGGTGCTGGCAGCCGGGGAGCTCAGGTAGCCGAGCTCCCCAGAGACTCCAATATCCCTTAATTAAGGAATATACCTTAAATTATAGTAGGATCCCTAATAATTATGATTTAAGGTATATTCCTTAATTAAGGGATATTGGAGTCTCTGGGTCTGACTCTGATAAGAGTTTCTATTTTGGTTTACGTGAGGTTGTTTTAACAAAAGTCTGTTTCATTCGTGTTCGCATTGTGCCTGTTTTTTTTCTATCTCGTTTTTTGTTAGACATGGTGGTTAGTCTTTTTCCTTCATGGTTGATACCATAACTGTAAGGGGCCTTAACATGTGGAACAGGGTTTAGGGTTTCGGGCTTAGGCTTGTAGGGTTAAGGCTTCTTCCTTTGCGAAGAGGAGCCGTTGATCATTCGACAAGGTGTTTACAGGGCCTTTTTGCAAGGAGTTATGTATTCATACAGGGCCTTAGTAATTGGTTTGGAGTAATTACACTGTAGGGTAGCACAAGTCCAGAGGGACCATAAGAAGGGAGTGTTATACAGTATGCATCGTCAGACCTACGCTACAGGGTTTTGTAGGGATTCCATAAGGGTTTACAGTGCTGTAAGGTGTGCGGCTTCGAGGCCTCAATGTTGGGTGGGAGCTTCTGTGGTTAAGGATGGTAATCTATGGCACTTCAAAAAAATATCAATACTTTTTTGCGGGCTCCTTACTATAATTATAGCATATTGGGCCCCAAAACTCGAATCTAATTATTGAGGCGCCTATATTAGGCCGTCGAAGAGGGCCATGGTTGGAGGGTTGTTTAGGGTGCTTTGGGTTGTGGAGCTTTCATACGGCGCTACCGTGGTTTTGTAGGGCTGCACTTGTTTCTTGAGGGGCTTACAAGGCTAGCAGGCGTTTACTTAGCACTGCTTTCGCGATATTTGTGGGTGCCACATAGTTTGTGTCATTGTACCGCCCGGTCGTGCACCTTGTCGCCGAGAATTGGGGTGTCTAGGTCTCCGCGGTTGGGGGTAGGCTTGCTTCAACTTGGAACTTCTAGCCTCCAGATTACAAGCGGTCAAACCCTCTGTGTTCCTGTGCAGTTCAGCATAACCGTACCGGCCCAGAATTTGTGGTGCAACACCTGACCTCTACCTCCCTAAGCCAAGCTTCTCATAGCTTCTCCCGGCAGCCGGGCCAGAACTAAACTCAGCAACCTCCCCAAGCCAGGAAACCCGAGACTTTCAAGTCTAAGCCAAAAACATTGGGCCCCGCCCTCAAAGTGAGCACCTGCAACATAGGCAGGGGTACGAGTAACTGGCAGCAACCCCACTAGAGTCCCTACTTGTGGTATGATCTCAACATACCCCAAAGCCCTGTTCTAATGAACTTACTAGGTTCCTATATTGGCACAAAAGCTTCAATAACCAGCTTGGCGACTAGTCGTGGGGAGTCCTTGTTGTGCAGGCCCCTACAACTTAACATCACCTAGCCCAAGCCCCGCACCTCCCCCCCACACAATCCTTGAGAATTTTGCAACCCTGCGCAACCCAATGAAGCCTTACAGAAGACTGGCCTAACTCCAAACTCACCCTGAGCCCTAAACCCCAATTAGAAGCCCCCAGGCTTCGACTTGGTTGGCACCCCACCTCCTCGTTTTGGATGCCACAGCCTTGGGTTCTGCGTGCGGGGGTCCACGGTTCTACCCAGGGCTTCAGGTTTAGGGTGGCATGTTCTCTACAGTTGAACCTGCACTCCAAACCCCGACGCCAACGACGGACTTTTGGGTTTGGGTTTCGGGTATGGCTTTCGACAAGGTAAGCAGAGAGGGTGTTTGTGGCTTTTTTTTTGGGGGGGGGACGCCGGCGCGGAGAACGAGTGCTAGTTCTGAGCACTCGCAGGTCCTAAGTTACATAGACCTTACTTCTTCAGTTCGCAGGGCACCAAGGAGTTCTTAGGAAAACGGAAGGCTTCAAACACCAAGCACCGAAGCTTTCGGTATCCTGCTATGACCTGCACCATTAAAAGATCTGCATGCTTGTCATAGAGGCCCCGCACTAACCTTACGAACATAAGGCTGCAGTAGATTGAGGTAATCGGGCTTTATGGAGACCCTGGGAACAGCAGGCTATGGCATATGGTAGTTTAAGCTGGTAGACACCAGAAGAGCTCGAGGGCTTTCGAGTGGAGATTTTAGGTACTCTGTAAGACGGATTCAGGTAGGGTTTTAAGTACAGAAATCCAGATCAAAGCACTGCCGTACTTGATTTAAGAAGGCTCCCGAAACCCTAAACCCCTGAACCCCTCAATGTGAAGCCGCAGACCCTAAACCCTACTTGGAGGATCATGGGACTTAGTAAGTAAGGTTATAAGTACCTTAATTGGGGTTATAAGTATAGTTACCCTAACTATAACCCCAGTTACTAAGCCCCATGATCCTTTAAGTAGTCCCTGGGTCCTAGGCAAGAAGCCCTTATTCGGCCCTGTTCCTGTAAACCCCTTATTCGAAATACAACCTAATAAACTCTCGTGATTATGAGGGTTTAGGGGGTTAAGCTACTTCTTGTAGGGACCCGCTCGCTCTAATATATATGTATATATATATACATACATACACATGTGTGTGTATGTGTGTGTATGTATATATATATATATATATATATTCATTGCGTTGAACTCTTGTTCTATGGGCCCTTGCAGAAACTAGGTTTGCCGTTGTGTTAGTTTGATAATCTGAATTTGAAACACGCGGATGCAAAGCTGCAAAATTCACAAACATGTTTGTCGTTGAAGCTGATTTTGCCATGGTGTTTTCCTACATGCCGATGCACTGTAACAGTTTCATCTGCTTATATCATAGGCCAAGCATGTCTAGTTAATGCTTCGTTGTAGTCCCTATATTGGAGTATATCCCTATGTTAGAGCATTCCCAAAATACTGTAATTCGTAGGGCCCTGGCATTAACACCGAATATTTCTTTAAAGCTCACATAGGCGCCCAAACCCACCCCCCCACCACCCCCCTCAACAAAAAAACTTGTTGTTGTGTTGTGTCCCCTTGCCTTTACAGTAGAAGCCCTAAAGTTGGAAATCCCATAGCCTCAATCCGTAAGAGTAATGTATAGGGCAACCCAGCACTATTTGGCCTTAATCCGGTTTCCAACTTTATGGGGTTTACTGTATATCAGTCATCAGGAGCCCACAAACTACTTGGACCAGCCTGCTCTGGCTGCCCTGGCAGCGGGACTCAAGGCCCTCTTTCGGAGGGCTTTGGGCTTAGGTTTCGAACTGTTTGGGATACCTTGGGTTCTAGACCTTACACTACACTGTACACCGAATTGAGCCAAACAAACCCATCGCTAAGTTACACATGACTTCGTTCCCCAACCAAGGCGTGTCGCACACTGGGGAAGTCTTAATTTCCGAGACAAAGGATCTGATGGTTCAGAATGCGACATTTTTTTGCCTGGTAGGGGCACCACCGACTTATGGAAATGTTGGGTTTTAAAGGGTCTAGGGCCTAGTATAGGGTTTCGTTCTTTGTACTTCATAAGATTTCGTCCGAAAACTTTGTCTTGTAGGGTTTTAGGGTCGTGGGGTTTACGCAGCCTTGCAGATGGGCTGCACCCACCCGCCATCGTAGGGGTTTCCTGAAGCTGAAGGCAGTGATGCCTGGGCCCGGGGCCCACAAACACTGGAACTCCAAACGGTTTAAGGTTTAGGGTTCAGGCGGTGAGTGGTGGTTTTCTGATATCTGCATGCCGCGGTAGGATAATACCGTAATACAGCCCTTGAATAGTATTGACATCACTCCCTAATCACAAAACGCATCAAGCCCTTTTTTGCTACCCTAGACAGAAACCTGTTCTGATAATTGAGGCCGTTACACCAGATGACCTGGACAGGGTATCTCCGATGTTGGCCTTGCAAGCCTTCATAGAGCCGGAACATAGCCTAGGAGCCTTGACAAACACGAAAGGGTTTGGGGTTACATCAGTTGCTGAAAAACAGCCACCAGTATTCAAACACTTTTTTGCAGCCTCAACCCTGAACCTTAAGCCCCTAAACCCTCAACGCTAAGTGTGCACACCAGTCTTTCTCTTCCACCTCTAAGTCACAAGCCCTGGACGTCAGCAGCTGCAGATCTTCGGTGGTGGGGTCCTCATCATCTCGCATACCGCCTCATTTGTCGACGAGGCCTTTGGGTTAAGGCCCTTCGGGCCTTCTAGTGATTGGGGTTTAGGACTTTTTCGGGTTAAGGGTTCGGGGCCTTCAGAGTTTGGGCTTCGGGGGCCTTCAGGGTTTGGGGTTTGGGGCCTTTCGCGTTTAGAGCTTAGTGCAGCTTCGGGCTCCAGGGCGCATGCATGCTTTGGGCTTCGGTTTCTGGGGTCCGGTTTGGGGTTTAGGGTTTACCGCTTAGGGTTTTGCATGGACCCCGTTCACACCCAACGCCCGACGCCTTCTTCCACAGAGGATGGACACACGAGAACCCAGGACCCAGTGCCAAAGAAACCTGAGTCCTCGCGTCCTATCCTGAATTGAGATAATGTGTGCACTTCACGAGGAATCAGATGTGCGAGGATCTACTTCTGGGTTTCCAGGGCTTGAGGTTTGGGTTCTGTCAGAAATGTCACAGGTTGAGTTCATATCCTTGAAATCCAGGGCTCACGGCTCAAACAATGAGGGCCAAAACCAGGCAAAGCGTAGTGCAACACTACAGCCACTGGTCAGAAGCATTGTACAGACATCAGCACATTCAAGAAGATATGCGATGCCCACACCGCTCGAATAGAGAGTAGCATCAGAACGATCAAGGCCGACTTTGCAATGCCCATCCCTCGATGGTTTTCCGGTGCACCACATGCCTCACTCTGACTTTGGGCGTCGTGGTCTCCGTCCTGGGAGGCCTTGGCCTGGGCCTGCACTCTTTGGGAGCCTTCCGCCCGGGCACTCCTTGCCGGGAAGGAGCTCCAAAGCAGCCTCAAGGGCCCGATCCCAAGCCGAGATATGTCTTCCTTGCCACCCATATGAAGACCGGCAGCACGACTCTCTTAAATGCTATAAAGGCTCGTGGTCTCGCCGAAGGGCGACAGCAGAAAGTCTCCAGAGTGCATTTTCCGTATGACCGCAGATGGGACGAAAACGATCAGTATGCGATGCACACTCTGAAAAACTGCACCGTTGAAAACTGGTGTTTGATCCTTGGTTGTTCTGGGCAACTGGCATGAAAGTTTAAGAACCCATGAAAGCTATTGAGGTGCCAAGTTGGAGAACCTAAGCTTTACACACTGTCAATACCCTAAGGCCCCATAGGGTTCCTTCCTTCTTGGGGCTCATATTTAGAATCCTATAAGGTAATCCCAAAAGGAAACTACTATGGGGCCTTAGGGTAGATGTACATGCTAGAGCTAAGAGCCTGGGGTCCTCACTGCAAGCAAGCTCTAGGGCCTTAGAGCCTCGAAGCACATACTCCGAGCCGAGGGTTTAGGGTTTAGGGTTTAGGGTTTAGGGCCGAGGATCATTTCCACTGTTCGAAGACCTGGAGCCCTCAGCGTATCGAACTTTTTCGAATGGTGTCTGATCAAGTACAAGTATAACATCACCTCTGCACAGAAGTATGTGTTGGATATGAGCGATGAGAAGCTGGAAGAAAGCATTATCAACTTTACTCGTGATTTTTTTCTGCCGTATGTTGAACGCTGGTGGGGGAAGACATATCTTGCATTCCGCGAGTTCGGCGGGTTCAGTTTCAGCATGGATGATTTAATTCGGAAGAGGATGTCGTCCCTGCCGAATGCCGTGTGGATCGTGCTGCCTCCGTTTGAGGAGGGCATGCGTGTAAGAGAAGCCTGCCTGAAGCCCTGGTTTGCTGGTATTAATCTGTCCGCTGATATCCAGAACAGTTCTTTGCGTCCCTGGTCCGTGCAGTATTCCAAGATGATGAGCTACTTCCGCAACGAGTCACACTGGCCCGAAGATTTGGCGAATCGGATGCGAAAGACTGACATGATGGAGCTGTTCTATCCGGACTCGAGGCTGTTCTGAACTACGCAGCTGTTCGCAAAATCACTATGATCGCGATAGCATAGGATCCACCACCCCCACCAACAACAGCAGCAGCAACAACAACTTCCACTTACTACTATGACGATTCCGGCATTGACCACGACTACAACTGCTTGTAGATGGAACTTGGGTCCGGGAAGTTACATGCCTGTAGCTGCAGCTTCTGCTTGAATTCGCGTCAGGTTGCATGATCATAAATTCCCAGGCTCTCGTAACAAAATTGGCTCGACCTGCGCGGCGAAAGAAGACCAATTCACCCCAAAGAAGGGTCCTGCTATCTTGTTTGTGACGATTATCTCAGGCTCGACGTGCGTAAGGCGCGCTGCCCGTTTCGGATGCAACCTGAACCTGAGCTCCTGCCCAAATGCCTCGGCAACACAGGGACCAAGTCGCACACACAAGCTGAAATCAATAACCCGCAAGGCCTAAAAAAGGCGTAGACCCTTTGCAAAAATGCCGGCATCCTCAGCCCTCCAAAGACTGCAACGTGCAGGTCTGTTCCGAGCGCTGGATCATGCACGGCGGAGTCCTGCGACGCGAGGCGCAGCTTCGGCAAACGACAGTCCAAGGTTCGAGAGTGTAGTCGGTACTTCAAGGATCATGGGGCTTAGTAATTATAGGGTTATAATTAGGGTAACTGTACTTATAACCCCAATTAAGGTACTTATAACATACTTACTAAGTCCCATGACCCTCCAAGTATCTTGTCTATGACCCCTTGCTGATAAGCTACTTGCTGTCCCGGATCCCGACCTCCTTTCGCGCGCTCATGGTCCCATCTCTGTGCTATCTTGTGCTTGTGCTGTCCCGGCTCAACGCCTGGAAACTGCATTCAGAAGGTACTGTGGCAACTAACTTGACTTAAGTTCGAAATAGTAAGCCGTACAAAGCTTACAACGGCACAGTTCTTCATCAGGGGCCCCAAAAGCACATAAGCATAAGCATTTTATAGGGATATCCCTACCTTAATGGGCTTCTTTCTAAGGGGGTCTATATGGGATATCCCTATCCTAAGTTTTGCTTGTGTGCTCTTTTTTTTTGGGGGGGGGTCCTACTTCACACCGATGAAAGCCGCCACCCCGGCCCTAAATCATCCTAAGCCTTTCGGCGTAAAGCCCGGAAAAGCTGAATTAGACTCAGACTTCTGGCTTTAGGTTCTGTGGGGGCGCCTATTATCACCTATTTCGCAGCATCCACGATATTGGAAAGATATTTATTGCTCCCTTGTGTGAGATGATTCTCATAAGTTAACGCTATTAGTGCTATCCTATGAAATCCCCCACAGCCTGGTGCCGGACCGTCGTGCCGTAGGCTGGTGCTAGAACGGCTAAGGACTTCCGGCGCGGCAATAAGTTGCGTTTCGGTTGGCTTCGGTTTTGGTTCGGTTCGGAATGCCTGCTGAAAACCTCCACCACACCAACGCCAACTCGCTTCAGGAGCCCCTTGTGTCTCTCTCTACCCTGGCACGATCCACCTCTCAACCCTGCACCCCTCGTCCTCTCCACCTTCCGCGCAAGACGCCCACCAAACAAAAGTAAGTGTCCGGTCTTTTGGGGCTTGGCTAAGTGCGACAGATAAATCCTTCTTGTGTGCAGGGCACGCTCGCTCGAGAACAGGAGGAAGAGGTGGGCGGTTGCTTAAAGGCTCATGGGACTTAGTAAGTATACTATAGGGTTATAATTGGGGCAACTATACTTAACGCCAATTAAGGTACTTATAACCTTACTTACTAAGTCCCATGATCCTCCAAGTGGGTTTCCGACATGACACTTTTTGCTGCTTTTTGGGAGTTCCGAGGCTTTGGATGTGAGGCCTTGGTACCGAAAGCGATCTTGTCACACTGCCTCCGGAAACCCAGGGCCTGCAACTTCGCCTCCTCAACTCGCGTTTGTGCCCTGAGACTCAGACCCTAACTGTAACCCCAGACCCTGAAGCTTGAGCCGAATCATCCTCTAATCATCTAACCCTCTTATCCTCACTCTAGCCCTAGAGACCCAAGACCCTGAACCTAAGCCCTACTCGGTCCTAATCTTAAGGCTGCGAGACTTCTTTGGAATTCCTGCCTTCACCCTTCCTATGACTAAGTCGGCCTCTGTCGCTCAAGTAATCTACTTTAAAGGCTCCAGGGTATAGGGTTCACAATGGAGGGTTCAGGGCGTTTCAGTGGATTCTTTTTCTTCGGCCTCTTCTGATAAGTTTGATGTGGAAAGAAAATACAAGGTCGTCCGAGGCCGAGAAGCAGAACTGTGGAGGTGTCGGGCATGGTCACCAGTAGGTGGTAACATACAAGGGGGGAGAGCCCCCGGGGTTTAGGCTTGCGGCTTGAGGGTTTAGGGTCCTAGCCCCGAGTCTCTAAACCCTGAACCCCTTAAAGGCTGCCCTCATGCAGCCCCCCTTCATGCTCAGGCAGTCCCCTGTTACTGCAGGACCCCTCTAAGGTTCCCTAAGGGAGGCGAAAGCGCCCTACAAGGTCTTTTAAACTGCAGATACTCATAGACACCCTTGTTAAATCCCTCGTGAGACCGCATGTAGAACCCTCATGACCCCATAGTTAGACCTCTTTGCGAGACTCCCTTCAAAACCCCCCCTAAAAATGAACTATAAACCCTACACCCCAAACCGTGCCCTACACCCTTAAACCCTAAACCCTAAACCCTAAACCAAGGAACCCTCTCTGCGAGAGGCCCGGCCGCAAACTGCTAGCGCAGCAGCCCAGAACGCCGCCAAGGAGCTTAAGGCTCGGATTCGGTTCATTACTTAAAGGATCATGGGACTTAGTAACTATAGGGCTCCTTAAAGGGATCCTTATAAAGGGATCTATAGGGGTTCTATTATAAGAGGGGATTTAGGGTCTACTTAAAGGATCATGGGGCTTAGTAACTAGGGTTATAGTTAGGGTAACTATACTTATAACCCCAATTAAGGTATTTATAACCTTACTTACTAAGTCCCATGATCCTCCAAGTAGGGCCATTAGGCTCACAGTTCGTCAGATTTAGGGATACATGTTTGGGATTCAGTGCTGTGGGTTCATATACACTGTAAGCGACAGCAGGGTCTGAAGTAAGTTTAGCAATGGCTGTGACTACTTCTAGCCCTTGCAGAAATCCTTGCTGGAAACTACCCACGGAAATTTCACGATCCTTGGTTCTTTCGAGTCGTCGTAGAAGGACAGAGAAGGCATGCTGAGGTTCTGAAGCAATATTTGAGTTTCCGAAAACAGGGGACCCTAGCACAGTACCCTAAATAATAGGATCCTTATTATAAGGACCCCAAAATAAGGTACCCCTAATTTTCGGAAACGCCCATGTGACGGTGATGGGAGTAGAGGCTTTGACTTAGACTATTTGGCGGATCAGCCTGTTGGCAACGTTGTACACTTGTCCAAGGAATCGCACACCATGATGATGTCAACGTCTGATCCGGGCCTTCAGCACATCTTGCCAAGGCTGCACTTTGCATTGTCAAGCCAAAACCTTTCATCAGAAACCAACAGCACCAACTTGAGCAGTGATCCTAGCTTTACATCGCCCCATCCAAACCTGAAGCTAGACTCCAAGCCACAACCTCAGAACCAATGCCTATGCCCTAATGAACCATAATCCTCAAGCCCGTGTTTTGAGCCCTGTCGTTGAGCTGAACGGCCCCACAGGCTCACACGCCAGCCCGACAATTGTCAATGTAGACCCCTGATTAGTCCCTCGGTTCCTGATGGGCTGTGCCAGCACAGCTGTTAGACTCCCAGAAGGGCCGGATACATGGCGGACCGCGACCGAAGATAGTGTTTCTATGGACAGACCACGGCCTCCATTTGAGGCTCACAAGCTGATGGCTCATCTGCTCCGCGTCTGGTCTCGCACCCACAACAAGACGGCAAGCGTCGCATTAAGTTTCTCGGCGACAAGCACGGCAAACGCGAAGTCGACCTCTGCTTCGCCCACTTGGGCTACTGCAAGAACGAGTACCTCAAGACATCTTCATCGATTGTTCAGTACGTCGACACCCTTGTCTCAGCGTACGAAACAGAAACAGACGGGGAGTTTGGGTCCGGAGTCACTACGTTGTAGTCCTCAACCCCAATACTTGCAGTCCAATGGGTTCGGTTTAGGGTTGTTCGCCTAGCACTGAACCTGAAATATTGATTCTCTGCAACAGGGTTTGCGGCCACCCTTAGCCTTAAAGCAATGAAGCTTGAACGATGTAAGCCCTGAGTCATGGAACAGCTTTATAAGATCCTATAAACAATAGGAAGCCCACCATAGAACTTAAAAGAAATCTTGTAGAGCTTCATAAAAGCCATCACAGAGCCCTATCCCCGCCCTAAACCCGTAACCCGAAACTAAACCCACAACCACCGAAGCCTTTTTTCCTATCCCCTAAACCCTAAACTTGGCCCAAAACCCTAAACTAAAACCCCAAACCCCCGAAGCCCTTAACCCTGCCCCTTATAATCCCTAAACCCGCCTAAACCCTGTGATACGCCTTATAGTACCCTTATATGGATCCCTGTAAAGGAACCCTAACCCCCCCCTGAAAACCCTAAACCCGACTGCAGGAGAAGCGGAAGCAGAAGCGGCTGAAGGAGCTCCGTCGGAAGCTAGGCGCCGGACCTGAGGATGTTCATGGGTTCAGTGATTTAGGGTTGACGGGTTTAGGGATTTAGGGTTTAGGATTTTGGGGTTTAGGGTGGTTTAGAGGTTTAGGGTCTAGGGTGGATTAGAGGTTTAGGGGTATAAAGCGGTTTAGGATTTACAGTTGGGGCTTCTAGGTGCTGAGGGTTTGAGGGTTTAGGGTTATGGGATAGACAGGTCGTCATAGTGTTTGGCAAGGTTCTCCTGAGGTTTTACAGAGTTGCCAAGCTTTGTAAGGGACGTTTAACTGTTTCCTACTGCTTCATCGCTCCGCCATGAGATTTTCCATCTGCGAGTGTGAATGTAGAGGCTTTAATAAATGCCAACAGTATCTTGGGGGGTTCCTACTTATGACTGTAGTATAATGGGCCCCAAAACGCCAGTCTAATTATTAAGGCCCCTATGGTAGGACCTTGGGCTCGATAGCTTGTTGTTTTGTTGGTGTAGGGGATCTTACGGTAAGCTTCAGTAATCCCAGCCCCTTCACTCCACAATTTTGACTCCTACGTCCTCAACGCTTCACGTCCAACAATCCTCAGCCCCGGATCCTAAGAATGTGCAGTGGCATCCCAGACCGAGTCCTGAGTCCGAAACTCCAGTTCGTGAAAGCAACTGCCTGTCAGCGCCCCTGTAGTGACAGTGATTTCAAGAGGTCAGAGACAAGCTGCTCGAAAATGATCAAACCATCCCCAGGTTGGTGTGAAATCGTAGAGTCCCTAGCCTCACTCTTCAGTGGCTCCAACACCCGCAAGCACACTTGCACCGAACCCTCAGCTTTGCTTCAGCGTTTCCGGCTGGAAGCGACAAACTCTGTAACGTAACGCCTAAATCACGATCTGAATACCCCAACGCTCTTACCCCGACCACGACACCCAAAATCTAACCCCATCTTGAACCTAGACCCTGAAATGCAAACCCCAGACCCCTAAACCCTAAAACTCGCAGAAAGGTAAACCCTAAATCCCCAAACCATCCCAAGCCCTTCAACCACTTAAGCCGTTACTCTTAGAAAGTCCCAATTCTAAGCCTTACACCCTCACATAACCCAATTACACCTCCTAGAAAGCCCCAGCTCAAATCTTTCACCCTAAACCTTCAACCTCAAACACGGCAGGTCAGGAGGTTAGCCTGGCGCCAAGCTCTCTCCTAGGGTAGGAAAGGGACTCTCAGCTTCGGGTGTACGTGTTCAAGACGAGGGTGCTAATATAGGGGCCTTAATAATTAGAATAGGGCTGCGGGGCCCACTATACTATAATTTACAATGAGGAACCCTCCACAATAATATTGCATTGGTAATCATTTACAGTAGGCCCCGAGATTATCAGGATTCTACAAGGGTTATTGCAAAGCTTCTGTAAAGGCGGAATGGCTCTCGCATGGCTATAGGGTTGCAGATGTAAGGTGCCGGTGCCAAAACCCCATCCGTATAAATGAGACCCTCACAGTGTAATATATGGGTCTTAAGAATTGCCTAGATTAGTTTGGTGGTCCCAGATTCTAACTATAGTAGGATATACCCCAAAATCCTATTCTATTTATTAAGGCCCCTACTCTAAATCCTTATAGTAGCCACTATAGACCCTTTAAGCGAACCCTCTTCTATTTATTAAGGCCCATATGGTAGAGGATCGTCGGTAGTCTGCATCCAAACAGGATTCGGCAAGACTCAGGATTTCAGGCTTCTCGGGCCTCACGACACAGGCCCCAGCGGTGGGGTCACAATTGCTGCCCCACAACGTGACCCAGGCATCCGCCCCAAAGGAGCAAAGGCTCAAAGCAAGAGGAAAGCACCACACACAAGCTTGGAAGCTAGCTACCGTATTTTCTTGAATGAGGATGTGCAAGTGGCTAGGCAGAGCAACTTTCCCCTGGAGACGTACATGGGATATCATGCGTCGGCTTGATTTGAGTATTGTCTCCTAAGTCGTCACTTTCCCAAATGTTCAATCCGAAAAATAAGAGAATGTTTGAAGGACTCCGATGGCGAAGTCGCATCCTGCAGCCGCACTCACTGCAATCAGCTATGAAACACATCAATGACGAGTGAACACATGTTTAGGACTTGGAATGGGTTCAGGGTTGAGGGTAGACTGAACTACACCCGTGACCCCATGCCCAAACTAACCTTAAACATAAACCTTACAATGAGGCGGCTAAGCCCTAAGCCCTTCAGCTGGGCTGCAGCTGGAAGAGAGCTAAGGCGACGACGACGAGGAGTGGTGGGAAGATTTGCTGAAGAAGGCCAGCACCTGTGCAACCCTGGCGCTGAAAGGTTGAAAGGGCTAGCGTTTGTGGTTTGGGTTGTGGCTTTAGGGCTGGCTTGGCTTCCAGAAGGGTCTTGGGGGTTTTAAGCTTGAGTCTCGTGCAGGCCCGAAGCTCGCGTTGCAGGATGGGGGAGGGGGGGTGGTGAGGCGGGTGCCGACGCGTTCTGGTCCGCCTTGGCAGCAGGAAAGCAAGGCAGGCAACCAGCAGCAACCGACCTTTGCACTCTCAGCCCCTTTGAGCCCCTTGTAGAACCCTTGTAAAGACCACACAAACCGGTGGGTGTCCATGTATGTACGTTCGTAGGTAGACATATCTTCATATATATATATATATACATACATACATACATACATACATGTACTGGTGTATACACATACATGCACACACACACACACATATATGATATTATTATGTTATGTACACATAGTACAACCCCTCTAAAAAGAGCCGGACTTGTTAAGAACCCTTGCACGTTGTAGAGAAGCCTCAAAGCCTGAAAAAAAGTACACAAGCAACAACATTCTTGGACCTTACACCCTAACCCCTAAACCCCTAAACCCCTAAACCCTTAAAACCCCGAACCCCTAAACCCCTAACCCCTAAAGCGTCGGGCCGTGGGGAAGTTGAGGGGCATCCTTCCGCTCGCGAGGCCAACAAGATGAAGCCAAGCGCGACAGGCCTGGGTCTTACAGCTTTTCGGTTTGAGGGCTGTAGGGTTCGGGTGTGTGTGTGTGTAATGTATACATATATATATATATATACATACATACACACACACAGGTACATACGTGCATACATGCATGCATGCATACACACACATATGTATACACATACGTATATAAGTATATGATTACGCGCGGTGTGTTTTGGGCCCCCCTCAAGGCCTGGTGCCTTAAGCGTGCGTGTGGATGAGATCCTGGTCCACAGAGGAGGGGGGAGGTTGAGGGGACTGAACTCTGAAGCTCAAGGCGCAAACCCTTCCCAGGGGGATAATACGCAGAACCATTCGGAGAAGGCCTAAGCCAAACCACCCAACCAAGCTCAAGGCCCTAGCTGTTCCACAGGACGGGAGGGGGGATGACCGAATGGGGGGAGAACATTGCACGAGATGGTGGGTGCCCCGTCGGGGCGCAACTATATACAAAGATATATGGGTATAAGGATATGTACACAAAACGTGCAGGTACATGTTTGGGGTTCATGGTCTTAGGGTTAAGAGTTCTTTAGGGCTTGGCGGTTAGGGCTTTCAGTTGGCTTTAGCATTTAGTATGTGCTTGGAGAGTCAGACTGAGGAGCGGTGCTCTTAGCAGGGTTTTAACAAGCGCAGCTATTCCCGTTACGGAGTACGGAGTTTATGGTAAATTACCATAATAGGGATCTATAGTGAATAAATGTGGTTCTCTTGATTATGGCAACTTAAATTAAATCCCTTAACAAGAACCCAGTACTAAGGTGTCCTGTGCTGCTCCTATTTGGCCTTACTTGTAAACGGTTCATGGCATGTGTATGCATACGTCGGAAACGTTTGGAACATACTGGTATACCGGGTTTTCTAAGGAGAATGTGCTGTCAGTGCTGTCCGTCGACTTCGGCTACCCGCACCCTTAACATTCCCAAATGACTTGGTTCACACTTCCTCCAACTGAGGACTTTAAGCTTCGGTAAGAAGAACGTCTCTTCCCAAGCACGTCATCAGCCCCCCTCCCCTTCCCTCCTGCTCCTCCCCCTGGGGCCAGTGCAAAAGAGAAGGAAGAAAAGAACGTATGCAAGAGGATTCTCTTCCCAAGCACGTCATCACCCCCCCTCCACCCCCCCCCGAAATGAAGTCTGGGCACTGGGTCGGCGCGGAGCGTAATGATTAGAATAGGGTTTTGGGGTGAAGCGGACTGAACGTCGGGGCGATCAAAGAGAAGCAGAGTGACAGGTGCACCCTCTTGAACAAAAACTTTCGGAGCAAATTAAGCTCTAAGCTTCTCAACGATACGACTAACAGATGCAATCATGGCACCGAATACTTGGTGCCATTGATTGTTTTGGTGTATAATATTTCAACATGAATAAGGAACCCAAGCCATCCTAAACCGCTAACTTCAAACCCTAACTGATGGGACGTCCGAGGCAGCTCCTGATAAGGACAAAAGGCGGCCTGGCAGCCTTTGGTGGAAAAGCACGTTATGTATACGCTAGTTTAATTTCATGTCCAATAACCCTTAGGTATACATTTATGTGATGTCTATACCAACATAACTACATACATACATACATACATACATACATACACACATACATACATACATACATACATACGTACATACATACATACATACAAACATGCATACATATAACATCATATATCTATATATACATATATAATATACATGTATGTTTGTGTCTCTGTGTTTGCGCATGCTTGTCTCTTCTATATGTGTTTACATTTGTATGTATTTATGTGTGTATGTATGTTTGTTTGTATGGCGTATATATATATATATGTATTTTGTTTGTATTTTTTATATTCACACACGTACACACAGACGCATAGACATGCATATGTGTATGTACATATACACATATGTTTATACAAAGAGGTATGAAGATCAAACTGTCGTGTGGTGGACTGCTTAGAAGTAGTGGGGCTCTATAGGGGCTATAAGGGTTCAGTTCTAGGGTGTAGATGGGTACCCTGAACCCCTGCATCGACCTATTTTCTCGAGATCGCTATGTTAGTTTAGGGACTAGGGTTCATAGGGTTTAGGGGCCCATCGACATATTGCAGACAAATAGTGATTTTATGATTTATCGAACGGTCGAAACAGTTTTGGAGTTAGCTGGCACCCAGTCAGCCAGTGAGCTAGATACAGGGGTCTCAAGTGAGTTTAAAGAAAGACCCCAGACCATTCTTCTTTACGTTAGTACATACAGTTCCTTTCGTTACGTCTCACCCGTGTGAGAATTACTGTGCGAAGAGCATTTCACGAAGTTCACAACATTTCATTGTTAGGCATCGGAGTTGTGCGGCGAAGTTGTGAGGTTATCGATGTTTTCCGAGAGAATCCCCTGAAGCGTAAGGTCCAAGCGTCAGCCCGCAGATGCTTAACTTTTCGAGTCAGGGATAAGCCATAAGCCTACAGGCCCCAAAACCCTCATGTGGGGCAACCAGCTAAACTCGTCGCACCTTCCAGGTATCAGTTGTATACCACCTACAGCGCTAGCCGCATGGATGCTTTCAAGAAAAGGGCCATTGGTTTTTTAGCAGAAACATGTTGGATTATTACACTGGGCCCCTTGTTGTTTACCGAAGACATTGGCCGGTCTTCGAAGGGTGTTTTTAGAAGACATCTTTGGCAAAAACTTGGGCGTAGGTTGCATGTATTATTGGCAGATGGTGCAGACACTCATTGCTTCTGTTTGTGCCGCAGGTTTACCGTCGGCGGACGTCGCTGAAATACATGGTGCGTGTGCACCACGATAATGTGAGATGTGCGGTTGCAGCACAGTTTCAGCTTCCAGCACATCCTGTTCATGCGTGGAGAGCAGGGAGCTCGATGCTGCCATTAGCCTTGAATAGCCCCTCGATGGAATGATTAGCAACCATCTTTCAGGGTTTAGTCGCGTCCGATCTTCCTGTTAACCGAAAGCCCGATTCCGCCCCAGCAGCTGAAATACCCAAACAAGTGGTTACCTTGCTACATTCACATGGATCTTATATGCAACACTAACTAAACCCTAAAATAGTCCCGGCAAACCCGACGTCTATTGAACCCCGAATCGCTTTTTAGGTTTTTGAAAGAGCAGAGGCTCCTGCGCTTCAGGCGTTTTTTTAGCGCTGCTCTAGGTCGGCCATGTGCCTCAAACCACTTCGTGGAGGGCCGAACCCTAAGGTTAAAGGCACACATATGGCTTGTACTTTGCACATCTTCTGACTATATATATATATATATATATATATATAATTATATATATATATAGAGAGAGAGAAGTGCTGATTTATACTCATATTTGTACACAGGTATATACAAGTTTACATGTATGCATCTTGGCACGCCTCTTGTTTGTATGTGCATAAAGATGGGTAGAGGGAAAGCTTGGCAGCTTCTGCTGCATCCCGTCTGTGGTCGTGACTCTGTTTGTCGTTTGCCGCTTTCTCTCTATTTCTCTCTCGTTTGCTCTCTTTCGCTCTGTTTCTCTCTTTCTCTCTCTGTCTCTCTAACTCAGTTTTTGCATATGCCTGTGCGTAGGTGTACACGAATGAATATCTGAATATCTCTGAAAGATCGGAAATCTCTGTTTTTGAGTGTTACAGGGGAGGACAGATTGCAGAGGCTGCGCTGATGAAGCTATACAGTGAGTCTGTATAGCCTTCTGTGTTTGTATGCGCCACTGTCCATCTCATTTCGCAGGTCTCACCTGTGCAACATTAAGGTAACCAGTCACAGCAATGTAGATTCGCAAGTATGTGCAACATTGCGGTACAAACTGTCCTGAACCCTAGGCCTTTTCACTGCGACTCAAACTTCTCTGATCGCCTCACGATAGCAAACCCTTGAGAAGTCCCCGCCGCCCCAGTGCTTTCGGGCAGGACCTCAAATAAGAGGCTTCAGATTCCTCCCCTGTCAATAAAGAGGCAGCTATTTAGTGAGGGCTCCTCATGATGTGAAGTTCAGGAGTCTTGTCACGAAGCCATATACTTCTGTCTAACCTGCCGCGCCAGCTCCCCACACCGTGCTGATCCCTGCTGTAGCAGTAAGTATTCCAGTCAGGTGTAGGCATTTTCTGTTCGAGCCCCACCACTAAATTTTCGGCACGCACCTTGTACAGTCGTACAGTTTGGCACTTGCGAGAGCAGGCGGTGCAAGAAAGGTCGCTTCCTGGGTTAGTTCACAAAATTATTTGCACCCTCTCCGCGCATGTTGAAGAGACAAAGAAGCAATCGAAGGTCCTCCTTCCGAAGCAGTACCCAAAAGCTCTCACACATGCTCTACCAAATCCATATGCCCTTTCCGACCAAGCCCTACGGTTGCGGGCCGATACCCTGGGCCTCAGGTCCCGAGTCCCAGTGAGGGATCTTCTTGAGAAGCACCCGTAAAGGGCTGGGGATTCAGAGATGCAAGAGCATGGGCCCCAAGCCCTGCACACAGTGCATGGGAATAATATTTCGGACATGACACCCGTCTCTGCAGCAGGTGGTCCAAGCCTGACACACCCTGCCGTTCTGGGCTTTATCTGGGATTTGAGCTTTTGGGCAGATCTACGAGTGACTCGAAACCCTCAGACCCGAAAGCCGAACGCTAAACCGCATACGTACAGTATATTAATATACATATATATATATATGTATGTATATATATATATATATATGTATACATCCTACACAGTAAACCGCAAAACAAAGACCCCTAAGCCATAAGCTGTATTTCCCAGAAGGAGAAAGACGGGGGATACCCGGCGAAACCACGTATCATGCACAATTTCTACTATAGAAACCCTCAACCCCCCCCTGGTTTTTGTACCTAAACCCTGAACCCAAAGCCCCTAAATAAAACTAAACCGCTGGTAAGAGGCACTTCGGGCTTTCAATCCTCCCCGCCCCGGGCCCTGACCGAGCCAATGGCCTTCCTCACGCCTCTGCGGCAGCCCGCCAGCCTAACAAGGCACCGAACCCTAGGCATCAAAATAGCCCAAAAGCCTGAATATAGTATGGTCTTTGGGCCCAAAAAAGCCTTAATAGATGAGTCCTTATAGATCCCTAGAGGAAGATCTCTGAGACTCGAGAAACTTTCGAAAGCTATAAAGCCAGAATATATGGGGGCCTTCATAATTAGGATAGGGTTTGGGGGCCCATTATACTCTAATTAGGGTAAGGAACCCCCAAAATATTCGTGAGGGCCCTCATATTTACCAGTAAATCCCCGTAAGCCTTAGCCTGTTAATGCCTGTAGCCCTCCTGGGCTCAGGGTGTGGTACTAGCTGGACGCGTATCGAATTCACCTCATGGGATCAAAGGCTGTCTGGTTACCCTAATCTTGAAACCCTAAACCCTAAACCGTTAGGCATTTGGATCTAGGGTCTTACAGGCGAGCAGAGTCTCAGCATCTCCCCCGAGACGGTAAACTGCAACACTGATTTGTCCTTAAAAGCTAGACTTGCGTAAGGTGTTTTTCTGAACCAGATTCACAGCCTATCCATTGCACTGCCTTGCAATCTTTAGCCTGCAAACTTGGCGAACATTGCAGATTGATGTGCTTGCTAGCTTGCATGCTTACCTATGATCTCGATTGTAGTTCCTTTTGGGGGTTACCTTCAGGGATCCTAAATATCAAACTGGCTGAGCCTAGAAAAGGAACTACAGTGGAGACTAAAGGTAAGCTCCTGAGAAGCCCTTGTTGTCGTTCTGACCCCAAACCCTAAACTCTATGCCCCATCCCTAAACCCTAAGCCCCAAAACCCTAAGGTGGGGGCCGTTGAAAACATGGGTTCCACGGTGGGGTGGATTCCGCAATCCCTGAGCCTTCTGGTCTTCAGCTGGAGCTATTTGTAGCATAATACCACATGATATTACATACTAAAACAGAGCATGTGATATAGTATAACACAATATGATATGATATGATTACTGTAAAACATATAGTAAAATCTAGCATCGTTCGTATTGTGTAATATGATATGGTAAACGGTTCCTTACGCGTCTCAGCCTACTTGTTGCCGCAGACACACAAATCCTCTTGTGAGGCTTATGGCACCGAAAAGCAGTTTGAAAATCAAGGACTTTGGACCATGATACTACCCAGAGGCCCCGTAGTAGTTCCTTTGTGTGGTTCATGTTTAGAACCCTTTAAGAGGGTTTAGGGTTTAGGATACTATAGACGTCGGAATAGTTGATGAGACCATGGGGGATGGTCCTGATTATATCTTCGAGTTCTATTTATTTATGACCTACCTCAAAACCTTATTGAACATATCAAAATGCCCACCCCGGAGTTGCGGGATCTTTACGAGGACACCTAGTTGTGTGCATAAGCCGTCTGTCGACGGAACGCGCTGCGTTTGGGGTTTAGGGTGTACCTAAACCCCCAAAAGTAGGTAAAATAATGGCCCAATACCCACAAACGGCTATTATTCTACATACTTTTGGGGTCCAGCTAGGGTTGTTTGTGGTGCACAGTTTCGGGCAGGGTTTAGGGTGTAGGTCCACTCTGGCATCCTCCGCCCTGCACCCGGGTAGCTTGGGTACGGCCCCCCTACAGTATAAAAGGGCTACTATTAAGGGCCTTATATATATATATATATATATATATATCTATAATAGGGCTACTACTAAGGGCCTTATATATCTATAATAGGGCTACTACTAAGGGCCTTATATATATCTATAATAGGGCTACTATTAAGGTCCTAATATATCTATATTATGAATATTCTTCAGCTGTTACTGAGTGGGGGCCGTACCTAACGGGTAGCTGAATCCAAAGCCCTGAAGCATCCAAACAGTGAGTCACACTCGTAAACTACCGCCCTGAACTCCAGCTTTTGCACGGTCCGTGTTCAGGGGTTGCCAAAACCGAAACCGCAAAAAGTAATCCATACCTGAAACTCTGCAAAAAAAAACAGCCCTTAAACCCAGCCCTCAAGCCCTACACCTCAAATCCTAAAATTCCGACAGTCGCTACCCAAATATGGGAGTTTCCGAAATTAGGGGTACCTCATTTTGGGGTCCTTATAATAATCCTACTTTTATCGGGTACTTTTTTGCGCCCCCTATTTTCGGAAACCCCCATATAGACCCTAACCCCTTTTGGCAAGGCTCGCTGCTTGTGTCCGCTGGCGGGGCGCATCCACAGGAAAGTTTGGAGGGAGACCCGGCCAAAGACAGGCTTCTCTAAACCAGGCCTGTGCTTTATACAGATGTCATAGGTTGTAAGGGCTGCAAGCGCATCGTAAGTTCAGGGTTTTGCAAAATGTGTGCTAGAGTGAGGCTCCGTAACGAGTTTTCCAAGCGCTCCACAAGAGCTTCGGATCCTAAGCACCTACATGAAGGGATGCGTACACAAAAAAATCGCAGAGCTTTCGGACATGGGCAGTCCTACTTTGCATAGTGGGTGGGCAGGATCCTGTGGTTGAGGGCTTAGGGTTTCAGGGTTTAAAGGGTTAAGGGTTTAGGGGTTTACGGGTTTAGGGTTTAGGGGTTTAGGGTTTAGGGGTTTAGAGTTTAGGGGTTTACGGGTTTAGGGTTTAGGGGTTTAGGGTTTAGGGGTTTAATCTCTGGACCACCCAGCTCTTGCAACAGGTCCAGGGTTTGTCGTTTGAGGTCTAGAGTTTCGGGTTTAGGATTTTAGACTTTAGGGGTTTGGACTATGTGCTGCGAGCCTCGAAGTAAGAAATGGCCATACCAGGGTAAGCTGCAAGAAGAGCAGGTGCTGTTGTCACGGTCACCACATTCCTCATTAACAAGCTTTAGTTACTCAACTCCGACCCCTCACATTCGGCCCAGCCTGTGCGCAGTCTCTCTCTCTCTCTCTCTCTCTCTCTCTCTCTCTCTCTCTCTCTCTCTCTCTCTCTCTCCTCTCTCTCGCTCTCTCTATATATAGATATATAGATAAATTTTAAATGCATATTATATATATATATATATATATATATATATATATATATATATATATACATATATATATATATATGTGTGTGTGTACGTATACATATATATATATGTATATATATATACACACACACAAATCCAGCCTTCAAGTTGTGAACCTTAAGCCCGACCCCCCCCCGAAGAACCCTGAAACGTTGGAGCTCACAACTCTCACATCCGTCTTCCTCAGCTTGGTAGCTAAAGGGCTACTTGTCAGGGCTAAGGGTTTAGGGTTTTAGAGTTTAGGGTTTTAGGGTTTTGGTCGAGGGTTTTGGGTTTTAGGGTTTAGGGTTTAGGTAGGGTTTGTTGGCTGAGGCCCCCAACAAAGAAGCCGCAAAATAGTTGCCAACACTACTCTTCTTAGGGTTCGCTATCGCAACTGTATTTATAGTGTAATCCCAAAAGCCCTATTGGCCCCTGCTTGAGGGTTGAGGCCTAAGCTCTCAAAGTTCTACGAAGTTTCCTATCTTTGCTGCTCCAGCGCTTGGGTCTCAGGCTTTTCGAATTTGGCATCCGCACCCACCCGCTACAGCCAGGGTTCAGGGTTCTGGATTTGGCGGCTGTAGGTTTCAGGGTTCCTTGAACCTTGAATTGGTTGTGAATCCGGACGGGCCCCAAATCAGGCCGGCATGAACCGTACGTACGACCAAGTCTATGTTCGCGTTGGTGGGCGCAGAATGTCGTTTGGGATAGCGTTGACGATGCAGACCCTGCGTCCTCTTCCTGAAACACTACGATCCTGCAACCTGGGCCCTAGACGGCCCAAGCCACAAAATCCCGAGATTTGTTGCCCAGGTTTACGATAGACAGCTACGCACCGCGTAGTGTTGGAAAACCTGGCCAGGCTCGCTTTGCACAGAAATTACATTGTGGATTTCCGGTTTGAGTTTAAGGGTGTTGGAGTGGATAGGGATGGTAAATATGTCGGAGTTGCCCGATCTATCGTTTTTGCGTGCTGCAGCTGGGCTTACGGACGTTTCAAGTTTTTTGAATCTTTGAGTAATGTGGGAACCTGATAAAGAAACCCTGGTCCTATAACCCCCGATATAGTACGATTCATATAAGGGATTCCAATAAGGACCCAAGGTTTCTTAATCAGGTTCCTACATGGGAGTTTCCGAAAATAAGGGATACCTTATTTGGGGCTCCTTGTAATAAGGATCCTGCTATTTAGGACTATTCAGGGTACCCTATTTAGAATAATAGTACTAAACAGTATTATAATGCTAAATCGTACTATTTAGGATTATTTAGGGTACTATATTTGGGTCCCCTATTTTCGGAAACTCCCACATTATGCTGACGAGCGATGAGACGAGGCCGAGGAGGAGGGGCGGCGGAGGAGGACGACGAAAGCTCGAATCGGCATGCTTTATACCAGCAGTACTACTATACTTCAAAATTCTAAGTAGTTCTAAAGTTATTACATTTTTGTATTTACTACTATTAGTACCAATGATTTTCCTAATATGATTACATTTTTATATCATTACATTGCTGTTTTCTGTTCCGTGCTGCCAGTTGAAGGCTGTCATGTTTCGGACTAGCCGCTGTGTTGTAGTCAGGGCTTCACGAGCCATCTAACGAACAGGTTGGGCACTGGATGCTGCAGGCTTGTGGTGGGTTTCGGACGCGGACCGCGGGTTCATTTCTGAAGTGGCTTGCCGGATATCCCGGTCGGAAAGTTTGTTAGTTGGCGCTCAGAGTGATGGTAGGGTTTCGGGTTTAGAGTCGGGGTGAAGGCGCACGGACATTTACTTCCCAGAGCAAGCGGTCCCAAAATTATTTGCGGGCAGTTTTCAGAAGGTATCTAATCCTAAATACCCTTTTGAGATTCAATGCGTACCCGATAGGATCCCTCCAAGGCCCTCTGGCACCCTGTAGAATGCTTAAACCCCTTTCAGAAGACCCCTTACATTTCTCAAAGGTCACTCACTTTTCAGGCCATTTGCGAAGGGCCGAACCCCGAACTCTGAAATGTGTGATTTCGAGGTTGGCGTGCCGGCGGTCGCTATTGTTATTCTTATGATTACCATGATAAACTCATTCCGGTTCTCCTTCTTTTCTATGTCATTCTCATGAAGAACTTGATGCCTTGACCCCTGCAGCGCCGAGATTCCTTGCCCCAAATTGGGTTCCTTTTTATTTATGTCATGACCATTATGGCGAAGATATGCCTTGAATCCTCCGTGCCCAAATTGGGAGGCAGGCCCACTCCGACCAACGAAGCACCCCGGCTTGCATCGAATCCATGGCACTGCGGGCCCCAAAGCCTGAAGCCCCAAATGGTGAGTGGGGGGCAAGAGTTTGATCATCGAGCGCAAGCCTTAATATAGGATCTTGGATTGGGGTTTAGGGTTGAATGGCTGGTGGGAATTTCGCAGTTCGGGATCTGCGGTGCCCAGATCTTCAGGGTTTCTTGGGATTTTCGCGTCTTGGGGCTTCAGATCCCAAAACCCTCAAATCAAACCATCGACCCACAGCTCTACTTATTAACACTGCGTCAATCCATATGGGAGTTTCCCCCAAAACAAAGGGTACCTTGTTTTGGGGTCCTTATAACAAGGATCCTACTATTGAGGCTACTTTATGAGGAGCCCCAATTTTCGGAAACTCCCAATACCTAAACCCTAAACCCTAAACCCATATAGCAAAACCCAGAAGGCCTCTGAACGCACGAACCCCCTTGTTAAGGTTACGGCACTTATCGTGGCCAATGCTCAGCCCCCCAACAACCCCACAGTCTCTGTATACGACAGCAATAGGTCGTATGTTAGCATACATGCATATATTGCTCTGTTGATATATACTTATATACATATGTATAGATATCTACTCACATACATATATATATATAGATACATACATATCATGTCTTTTATATGTACATTCATGTGACAGAGTATGCGTTCGGCCAGCTTTCGGCTCTGCTGCATCCTAGGCTTACTTTCTCAACCCCTGCAGCCCGGGCTCTACATCCAGCCCTTTTATCATGGAGCCTTTCAGCGTAGCAAGCGCTAAGCTCTAAACCCCTAAACCCCTAAACCCTTAACCCCTAAGCCCTGGACCCTAAACCCCTAAACCCTAAACCGAGTAGCCTGTACAGAAGAATTGGAGAGCAGCGAGGAGTCTTGGTCCTGGCCTACCCTCGCAAACACCTGGGCCACCTGACGCCAAGTTTTAGATGTTGGGCTAAACGGAGGGCAAAGAGTTCTGTTTTCAGGTTTCGGTTGCAGTTTTTGCACAAAGGTAGCCAGTGGTGTTATGAGCTGGAAGCCAATACTTGTTTGGCGCGCTCGGGTCTAAGGCTAAGAGGCCAGATTATTCATTCTTGATGGCTGTCATTGCGTCATGTGTGGTGCTGCTTCGAGCGCGACTCCTGCTCCCCTCCTGCTGCCACTGCCACTGCGACAGTAATTAACAGTGACTGCGACCGCCACGACGACGAGAGCGACGAAGACGAGCACGACGACGACCACTGCCACCACCACTGCCACTACCACTGCCGCTGCCACCACCACCACCGCTACCACCCCCGCCGTCACCACCACTACCACCACTGCGATCACGACCACGACCACTACGACGACGACTACTACTACAACTATTATTGTTGCAATTACTATCAGTTCCAGCACCACTACCACTATGACGACGACGACGACGACTACTACTACTACTACTAGTACTACTACTAGTACTACTACTACTACTACTACTACTACTACTACTACTACTACTACTACTACTACTACTACTACTACTACTACTACTACTACTACTACTACTACTACTACTACTACTAACTACTACTACTACTACGACGACGACGACGACGATGACTACTACATACCACCATATACTTCTCTACTCGTCATGCAACCCCACTTGCTGTCGCAGCTGCTCCAGGTTAAACGGTCTAGTAGTTCATATGGGTGGTTGTCAAAGTTGGGGTCGCTTTTTGGGTCCTTATTATAATACGGCACCTAATATTTAGGGTACCCAAAAGGGGACCCAAATTTTGACAACCACCCATATGTCTACCAGTCTGCCAAGACCGTGACCTTGGTCCCCGGTGTGCCGACATTTCTAGAACTTGGAACCCCTTAAACACTACACTCCCACTCCACACGCTCAACCCTGTGACCATTAAACATCATTAACCCCTAGTCCCTGGAACCCCACAGAGTGTACTATACTATTCGGGACATAGGCCGTATACGACAGGGGCCTAAATAATTACCAATACTATTTCGGGGCACCTTATGATAATTATGGCAAAGTGAGATACAATGGCCCCCAAACCCTATCCTGATTATGACGGCCCCTATATCAGCTGAACATGAATTATGAATAATTTATTAGAGTTATCTAATGGGCCCCAAAACCCTGTTCGAGTTATTGAGGCAACTATATCAGCTGAACAAAAAACAATACTTTATAATACAGTGGGCTCCCAAACCCTATTCTATATTACTTTATCGCAGCGAGAGGCACCTCAAAGCGTTGCAGCGGCTGGCAGCCCCTTGGATTTGAAGCGTTTAGGGGTTCAGGGTGTAGTTTTAGGGTTTGAGTTCTAGAGAGGGCTTTGAAGGTTTGCTTTGTTTCAGACTTTATTAGAAGTTGTTCAAAGTCTAGGGTTTAGAGTTGAAGGCTTAGCCCATGGTCTGAACTAGTCTTTTTCTGGGATAACTACAATAAGGTTCAAAGTCAGGGGGTTTAGGCCATGCTCTGAACTGGTCCTCTTCGGCGATGACTACAATCGCAACTCAAGTCTCAATGTACTTATGTCGAAACTTTGTTTAGGGTGTACCTTAACCCGGAAAATCCTACCTTTGTAAAGACTTATATGAGGAAATCACAGCAAGGAACCCTAAAAGAGGTAGGTTCTTCAGGGTGAAGGTAGGGTTTAGGGCTTCCGAATTACGGCCGGGCCCAACCTCGACGTGACCTGCTGCTTGCTCAGCCCCGACAGCCCAAACTCCGGGCACTCAATCTTTTGAGCATGTACTTACCTTGGGTTAGTAGGAAGTGGAGGAATGGGGTAAAATTATAACTACTATTACTACCATTCTTCCATTCCCTACTAACCAAAGGCAAGTGTAACGCCTCGCAATTCCTCTCTCAGGATTCAGGACATAGCCTCGCGATCAAGTATTTGCGCAGCAGCACACTGAAGCTGCCACTATCGGTTTAGGCTTTCGGTGACTGAACATGGAAGCTCCGATTTTGAGGGGTTGAGGGCTCGTGATGTACGTACAGACATGTCAGTGGGCGTGGAGTCAGTCTGGACAGCAATGCTTTTCGCTTTATGCCAAGCTTTCTGGCAAGCCACACGGCCCTTGATACTCGAATAGAAACATACGGTTCTGGTTCAGATTCTACTACAAGTCGAGTAGAATCGAACAGGAGGCTCAGATGAGCATCCCGACAATCCGATTACCCACAGACTGCTGTAAAGCAGTCCCCTTAGACCCTAGCCCAACCGCCTGAGCCTTCAAGCCGAAACCCCATATGGCTGAGTTTAGGGGTTTAGGGTTTAGGGGTTTACCGTAAAGCCCCAAACCCCAAATCCAAGAGCCTGGAAGCCGTCAAGCCCTAAACCAACCCCTGAAACCTCAAGGAAACCCTGACGCAACCCTTAAAATCAAACCCAAACTACAGAAGGACTAAGACAAAAACCCGAAATTACTCGGATGTGAACCAAAAAACCCCAACCCTAAACCCCATAAACCCTATAAGCCCTATAAACCCTATAAGCCCTATAAACCCTATAAACCCTCAGCCCTATAAGCCCTAACCCCTGAACGATGAGGAGCTCGTGCCGGGAACCGACTC